>JAVQJL010033329.1:0-10362 GCA_036024295.1 Nannoperca obscura
GAAAGGACACCCAGCTGTGTGTGTGTGGGAGGGGGGGGGGGGGGTAGACATCCTTACACGCCCACACACTTTACATCTTGATTGAAGTCTGGCATAATTAACTTCTGTTTTCTCAAGCAGAAGAGATGATCATCTGGGATGTCTTAATCTATTTGTGTACATTAGCAGGCAGCAAAGACACAGCTACAGTATGAGTATGTCTAAAACTTTAGGGTGCCCAGCAAGCCCCTTTGGATACATATACAAACCTTCTCAAAATCATAGGAACCCAGTTTAAGGTCTCTTTCTATGAAAGTGCCTAATAATAAACTAATATTGTAACAATTGGGGTTTCAAATTGAAAGGCAAGATCGCCTTAAATTAAAAAAAAGTAATCTTTCACTTTACCATAAACTAAGAGAGGTAAGATCTTGCACATAAAAAGTGCTGGTTACTAATATAAGTATGCAATTGGGGAATATAAAGAATGCTTAATTGGGTTATGAGAGAAATGTATGAAATATGTTTCTACATTTGTAATACTCTTGAAGAAATACTGAAGACCCACAGCTTGTGCTTCATCTTCATGTCTTACTCTTTTTGCTCCAGATATAAAATAATGTACAATTTTCTATTATACAACAGAGGAATCATAAGATTATTTCCCCATATTATTTTATCACCCTTGCCATACAATATAGGTGTTAATCTGCTTTATGTGAAAGCACTGTTCATCATATACATGTCTTAACTCACCAGAAAGCATCTTTTCACTTGGCCCAATTTAGACGTTCCCACAGTAATAAACAGAAAAAGACAGTTTCTACACTGTACTTACTCACCAGAGGTAAGTCTTGTCTCTCCTGCATGGCTGAATTGAATGTTCCTCACCTCCTCCAGCTGAACCACACCTGTAAGGGCTGAGGGTGTTTTTTTTCCTTCACAGCCTTCAGGTGAACTACCTGGGGCCATCAGGAAGTGGTACAGAGGTGGGGCTCTCTGTCTGGCCAATCACACGTGTGCTGTGCACACTATAACTTTGCATGTTTCTCAGCTGCTGCACACTGATGCCTAATGACACACTTGTATTTCAAACAAGGCATGTCCATAGACAGCAAAAAAAATGTTTTAAATTCCATTAGCTTCATCATAGACCATCACTCTATCAATGTGACCCCTTTGCAATATTTAATATGAACTGAATGGAGACAAATATGTAATATATATTAAAATCATCGAGGAATTTCAGATCAGTATTGTGCTTCATCATAACATGTTGGTTTAGGCTTACATTCTTTACTTAGCCATCATTATTGCATATGCAGAATACACAGAAGAAGCAGTAGTTTATCAGTGTTCTCAACATGCATGTTGTCAGTGATAGCCTAAAGCTTAGAGAAGGGGCCTCGAGGATCACCAGACTGAGCAAAAGCTTAACAAATCAGTTTAATCAAGTGGAAATGAACTTATAGTAGCTAAATTGATTTGGGTTTCTACAACAAATGCAAAACCTTTTATTACAGTTCTGTATCTAACCTGTAGGGAAAACTCTTCTTTCAATGGGTAAAAAAAGCAATTACAGTAAAGCAATGACAGCAATGTTAATTACTGTAGTCTTGACCCATATGTAACTTAAACTTAATATCATCTCTTGATTTGAACTACTTCTCATTTTGGACCGCAAACTTATTAAAAATCTCCTTTTGGCAAGAAGACTTCTGGTCTCTGCAGGCAGAAGTCCCTGTAGCGGCCACTAATCACTGTTCCCTGGAGACTAAACTGCAGTGCTGCATTTTGGTGCCCTTTCATTCTGAAAAAAAAAACGGCTAAAAAAGGCTACAGAAACAGAAATGTAGTGACTGCAAAGCTGAGGTTTTTGGGATTGTTTTGCTCTTGCTGACAGTTTGCAAATGAGAAGCAGAATGGACTCGCAATTGCAATGTTTGTCCTGGTAGGACAGGGACACCAAGAATACTGCCAGGCAGAAGAAATCCTCATTTTATGATGAATCAAAAATTGGTCATTATAGGCTACTTGCAGGTTTATTGATGGTCTCTAGTCTTCATCCCACACACCCTCTCCCCTTTCTGCCAAGTCAAAGAGCTGCAGCCAATCAGCAGCCTCTGCCCATTGTGTACAAACAGAAGATCGTGCGCCATGAAGCCTTTAAATCGCCCTACAGGACTGTGCTGACCAGAGCAGACGAGAAGGAGACAGCAACAACAGCTTTCCCTCAACCTACACGAAGACTTTTCCCAACCAAAACTCCACCAGGACCATTTCAAGGATGATCAGGCGCAGAGAGTCGGTCTGCAGGAGTCTGTTTGGCCCGGTGGACCACGACCAGTTGCGCCGGGACTTGACGCTGAGGCTGCAGGAGATCACCGAGCAGGACAGCCGCCGCTGGAACTTTCATTTCCAGACTGACACGCCGCTGCCAGGCAGGTTTCAGTGGGATGAAATCCCCGCAGGCTGCGCTGCCGCTGTCTATCAAGAGTCCGCACAGCTGAAGGACGCTTTATGTTCCTCCAACACCGAGGAGGAGGATGTCCGTGAAGAAAGCGCAGGCACCGACCAGGAGAACTGCTCCAGCATCTCCAACACACACAAGTGTCCAGCCGAAGTGACGCCCGTCCGGATGAAGAGGACCCTCTCAAAACTGGCAACCAAGACCAGAAACAACTCACGAATCACAGGTGAGGAACAAGTCTTTCCGATAAACAATGAATGCATTTGTTCACCATGTAACCCACGCGTTTTCACTTATAATGACTGAATAAGTGAGTTAACATCTTCTTTCTTGTTGCGTTTCTTGGCAGATTTCTTCGCAAAGAGAAGGAGGACGACAGAAACCAAGAGCATCCTGAATCCTTTGAACACAAGTTCCAGTGAAGCTGCTGCGTGCAAAACAATAAGATGAACATGCTGCTGAAAATGGACTATTTATATTTTTACATACATTTTTATTGCACCATAGTATTTTTTTTATTGCCAATTTTCCAAAAGTGGGATGAAATTAAACCACTTTATTTTATTTATTCTATTTATGGACTTTATTTAATTTCTTTGCCTTTTTCTGATTGAATATGTGACAGTTATGTTTGTTTAGAGATGTTTTTTTCTATTTTTTGTATCAGTATTAAGAAAGGACTGAACATTGAACATTCTCTCTGTCAATCTTGTTGGTGAATTTTCGTAATATGAGATGCTTCTGTTAACTTTATAGAACAGCACTAATTTTGTCATTGTCGTGTTTGCTGCCTACAAATATTGCAATTTTAATAAACTGTTTTATCAGTGAAACTAATTATATTTCTGATTGAGTGATTATTATATTTTTTTGTTGACATATAGCACATTAAAATGCTTCATATACAGAAAAAACACCATAATTCATAG
This sequence comes from Nannoperca obscura, assembly GCA_036024295.1. NCBI lineage: Eukaryota > Metazoa > Chordata > Actinopteri > Centrarchiformes > Percichthyidae > Nannoperca > Nannoperca obscura. The sequence goes on from JAVQJL010033329.1 coordinate 3,379, forward strand.
TCCAAATGAATTTGTTGATAGATGCTAATTAAGTGATTTTGATCCATTGCATCAAACTGGTTTATTCAGTCCTGTAGAACATTCATAGAATCTTAATTATGTTCCCTATCTTGAGTAAAATGTGGCAAAATAGCTCAGAAAACTACATCATCTCTCCAAACAATGCCTCACAAATCTATAATCCAGGACTGCTTGTCTAAACCTTCCAAGTAAACTGGGCCCTGCAGCACATACATTTGTAATATTCAAAGTAATGTATGCTTATGTGTGACATTGTGTCTCTTTTGCATTGTGACAGTTTGCCTGAAGCAAAGATCTTTGGAAGAAATCCTTGCACTGAACAGAGTTTAAACTTTCTAATCCCACTCTGTCAAACTTCGTGTCAGCCTTGCCTTTATATGTTGAACACTGCAACATATTTTCCTCAAATGTGCATAGGTTTAACTGCAGTTTCAGGTAGATGCACAAAAAAACCACGGATGAGTAAACTAATAATAAGTGACCCTCTAAAGTCGTCGAGAAATCAATTCAAGTTGCCAGTTTGGCAACCAAAGGGGAAAAAAACGTTTTAGAGTAATTGCATTTTCTGGGCTGTATAATGAGATGTTTCATAACCACAATCATAAGGACTGTGCTGCCAGGCTTAAAATGATATCCGATAATATGAGCTGTAACTGCCAAATTAGCCCATTAGATAGGCCAAATCCCACAAGAGCGTGTTCCTCCCCGCAGTGTTGGGGTTTCAACTCTAAAGAATTTCAAGAGGCCATCTGGACGGAGAGCCGGACAATGGCCACAAAGAAGAGTGTGCCATCTATTTCACCTGCAAATCAGCCTTTGGAACTCCTCGACCCCCCAGGTCTTTCCTCAACTTTTCTCTTTTTATGCCTTCCCCTTTCATAGTCAAAGCAGCTATTATCATTGACGTGCCCAAACCAATCCCACTAATGTTTATTCTCACTTTGGCTCATGTTTGCTTGTATGCTACAGCAACAAGGGGACTGTGTTCAAGCATAAAACAGAGAGCAAACATCACATTTACATTTTTAAATGCCTCGGTGCCAAGGACAATCAATGTTAAGTGTGTTAATTTTCCATTAGGAACATGATGATCTTACATTCTGTTCCAGTGTATTTATGTCCAGATAATCAGTCAAGAAATCAATAATCAAACTATCCCAAGGGTCCAAAGGGTCCCATGGGTTCCCAATTTCCCCACCCACTATCCTAATTAAATTCCCTTAAAGGTGCACACTACAAGCTGCTCAGTACATCAGTGAATGAAGCTTTCACTAACAGCAGTGCAGTGATCGTGTCAATATTACTGATGCTGCTGAATGTATTCAAAAAGTACCTTTTATGTTCACATAAATCACATTAAAATAAAACCTTCGATCTAATTGTTCAAATTAGAAGCTAAATGAGAATCCACAGAGAAGGCAGACATACCTTTCCTTAATTTGATATTAGCCATCTAGGAGTGGGTATAGATAGAAATGCATAGGTGTGAAACATTGAAATCCACCAAAAATCATTAAGAATCCATGTACATTTATGGCTGAACATCATTTTAGTGTGATGCTTCAGCAAATAGCATCTTAGTGAATTGTAGCCTAAGCGTAAATATTTGTTGTAATTATTTAACCAAAGCAATTATATGTAAAATAAATGTTTTTTATTTGGATTGATCCACTATATTATTTGAGTGTTTATGACTTACTCAATATACTAAAGTACACTAATTACAAGAGAGATAAAAAGCTTTTAAAACCGTCCACACCCCCTCTGTAATGAAGCTTTCCCCTCACCCATCTCCTGGTCAGCACAAAGGCCAACCACCCTCAGCACACTTTAGGAGGGTGGGGCCCATTGTTATGGACACCAGAGGCAGATGGTCACTTGGGCCTTTTCTCCACATGGCCACTTGTGTGAAGGAATGCCTGGACACCCCATGGATGGCCAGTGGGGAAAAAGGTCACCATCTGCTGCCCAAAGGTCACCTGGTTAAAGGGCATGGTTTTAGCAGTGCTTTTAGTGATTTCCATAAGACAGCCACCCCAACTTCCCAACGATAAAGGAAAGTGAGCCGCCAACACGAGTGATACACAATTAAGGAAACAATAGCTTGAGCTCTTTTTGAGAATAAAAAAAAAAAAAACTCTAAAAGTGAAGCATCCATTAGATTGACGACTGAGGAGAAAAAAACCCTGTACATTCACTTTTTAAACAGAATTATACTTTCTATCAAACCACCTCTGGCAAAGAGGAAAACTAATCTCACTGACAATAAAATATCTGGTTCATTTGTTATAGTCAGAATCCCCTTAAGGTACCAGACAACCCACAGACACTTGGTAATAATAATAATTTTATTGCTACAGAAGAACATTTCTAAACATTTACAAAACAGTGAAATAAAATTAAAACATTGAAAACAGCATTTGATTAAACTGAATCTGTTTAGTATTGAAATGTAAGGCCTGTCCCATAAGATGAATGCAATTAAATTTATTTCACAAAAATACAGGATATTGAATCACAGTACATGATGCAGTGGCAGTGTCTTTGGCATTAGCTTCAATACTTCAAGTATACTACTTAAAAAGGCAAATAATGAATCCTACAGGGAAAGAAGAGACTTTGCACTTCAAGGTGCACTTTGTGATGACATATTGTTAGAGTGCATGGTACACTTCAGCACAAAAGACCCAAGAACAGACAGAGCAGGAACACAGGGGAAGTTCCAAGGATTTATTAAATGGAAACTAAATAAACTTAATGCAGATTCTGACAGACGAGAAGACAAGCAACAGGTACAAGAGGGAACTAGAGGGAACCAGAATGAGTTGACCATGAACAAAGGACGGGGACCGGTATATATGGAGAAGACACAACCAAGGCAATCAGGGTCAGGTGAGTAAATGAGAGCAGGTGTGGGAAGTGAAGGGAGGACAGGAACCTGACAGACCAGACACAAAGAATTTCAAAACAAAGCAGGAAATACAGACACATAACAAGATGGAACACATATCAGTAATGATGTTTCTTTTTTCACATAATGCCCGGTATATATATTCCACTTGGAAAAGACAGGATGGTTCAGGTAAATTTGCTGTCAACATTCAAAGCAGCAGCTGATAGATGGTGATTAGATAGATCCTACAAAGGCTTAAGATAATTACCCAAAGTAGTAAAGTTGAAATTTGGTGTAACAGACTGCAGTAATGCTTTAATTGAATGCCTCTTTAGGGTGATTATTTTAACCCATTTTTCTATACTGTATACTGTAGGTGTACATATTTACCAAACCCAGTCACACGGACTGTTTACTTGCACACTAGTTTTGGACTAGCATGGAATATGAAAATATTCCAAATTTGATACGGGGCATTTAAACAGCATATTTCAGATATTCCGAATTAGGCCTTATTCCGAATGTAGCTACTGAGATCTGGTAAGGTAGTTACGTTAGCTTTAGCAAGAGTTTAGCTGGGGTGTTTTTCTCCACCATGATTGGATTTACTTAATGCCTCATTTAGTTATGTGGAACTGAATCACCAAGATTATATCACACAAAGATGTGGCAACAGTTATCCACAGTTTTATTGATATAGAAGAATATTTCTAGACATGTACAAAAAAGTGAAACAAAATGAAAACTGTGAAAATAGCATTTGATTGACCTGAAACTTTTCAAGTGAAATATAGAAATGTAAGGCCTCTCCCAAAAGATGAATGCAATTAAATTAACAATAACTTCAAAAGAACATAGGATATTGAATAACAGTACATGATGCAATGTCTTTGATATCAATGTGAATACATTTCAAGTAATATTTTTTTAAAAAGCAGCTAACAATCCTAAGGGAAAAAAGAGACTTTACACTACAAAACTAATGCTGATACAATCTGTAAAATCTGTGTTGGAATGTCAATAATGTTTCTCTTTCACATATGTGCCACATCCTCCGATGAGATATTATACATAAATATCATTATGCCAACATTCATTACATTTGAGAAAACAAATGGTTGAAATCTTTCATGTTAGTGGCAAACTGTGTATCAAACAAGATAGTCATAATGCCTTTATTGTATGCCTATTCAGGCACAGTTGCATGTCTGCTTTGTTTTTCCCTGCCACATTTTAACGTTCCTCCTATTTCAGATCCTGATACTCCCTCCTGCCCTTTACCCACGTTTCCCCATCACCTGATTTCCCCACCTACCTCCACACCTGTTCCCACTTCCCCCATTAATCCTGAAGTATATAAACTGGCCTATTCCCATTCACTCTTTGCCACATTGTCTATTGTGCTTCTGCTTTATAGCTTTCAAACCTTTTGTTCTGCCTGCCTGCCTGCCTGCTTGATCCACTGCTTGGCCCATCTGACCTTTGCCTCTCTTTGTCTATCTTTTTAGATACGTTTGTCCATTTTATCTACCTGGATTCAACTTTTTACACAACTTGTCTGGCTCAGAGTCATGCATCTGGGTTAAAACCAGTTTCTCTGCTGAGCCACAAGTTCTTCTATTGTAATATTTTTATTAATTATTTTAGCTTCAGCCAAAGCTAGCTGTGGCTTGGGTTTTAACTGTATTTTGTAGTTACTGCAAATTTAATGCATAAAATGTTCACAGAAATAATTTATTGGGCATAATCTTTGACATAGAGTCAAATCTTGGAAGTTGTTTGGATCATCCTGATCCATCAGTCATCCTGACTGGCGATGCGGGGGCAGTTGGGGCAAGCCGTGGTGCTGGCGGTGTTGGAGGAGGTGGGGATGAAAGTGAGGAAGATAGCTGGTCGTAGCTTGGCAGGCTGTCCAGGCTGGGGATAACATTAGAGGCCCGTCCAAACCGTGGCCTAGGCCTGCCTCCACCTTCACCCCCCTCGACGTCCTTCTGATCCAGCAGAAAGGCAAGGGACTCTGCGATGTGGTTCAGTGTCTGGTCCATGCGTGTTATCTATGAGAGTTGAATCAGTTAAATTAAGTACTTTTGAGAGTCATTTGCAATTCAAACAGGATACTGTTACAATTATGTCCTTCATGCACTTAACTTATCTTGTGTGTGTGACAAAAAGGCTTATTACCATCAACTCTTTGCCAAATTATTTTATTGCTGTATTGTACATGTACATTGTACATTTATGATAGTCCATCAAACAAAAACAGGTTTTATTACAAGTTAAAAAGATACAAAAGAGCTTAAACTGTGTAAAATGATGAACCCTATAAGTGACACCTGCACAACATTTAAGTTTCTGTACAGTTTTTCATTTGATAAGTGAAACATATTGTTAATCATAATTTTACACATGGTTTCAAGGTGGGAATGTATGGCACACTTGTGTAGGGAGTTTGAGGAGGTTGTATATCAACGTTTTTGATTATCCTTGTTTTGATACATGTTCAAGAAATAAAAGAAACAATCTCATAGTTTTTCTGCAGAAATGGCACAGGCTGTTAAAGTTTTATTTTATTCAGCAATAACAGGGCACAGATCTATGCACATATATCTCATATTGCATTACACTTGTCGTTATATAACCGCATTTCGCGAGCAGGACCACACCCTAAATACCTTCCTTAACCATCACCTTGTTCTATGTCGTACATGCTCTGCCCTCTAACGGGTTTCGCTATTGGTTTATCCCCTCGAGGCTCCGCCTCAACACCTGAGTCAAAGTTCAATGTACTCAATCACCAATCAGGGGGTAGTATCCTCCTTCTATATAACCCCAGTCTGTGCCTTGCCCGTTTCCCCTTTTTTACTCAGCAACCTGTTGTCAAAAAGTTCGACAGCGAAACATAGTCACCATCGGGTGTCGCTGGTGTACCTTTTTGTTCATGTAATAGGAAAGGACTGTAGTGAGAATGAGTAGCAAACCTTGTTTCGCATGTGCGGCTGTCATGTCTTCGGCGGACCCACATACTACCTGTTTTATTTGCTTGGGGCAACATCACCAGGTGGAGGCTGACTCCTGTCCGGACTGCCTCACGCTCCCCAGGGAGGAGTGTGAGCGCAGGGCCGAGTTCCTGAATGTTGCCTGCTCCCTCGACCCAGCAGCCCCAGTCACGGCGTCAGCAGGTGGCCGCGGCCGTGGAGGGGCTACTGCTGGCCCGTCCCGAGGCTATGGTCCGACGTCACCCTGATGCAGGAGGTCTGCCAGGACGCTGTGGCAGGTTTCATCAGTGTTGATCGCCCGGGTGTTCAAGTGCAGTCTCTAACAACGCTGGATCGGTCCGTTGCCGAGGCTAGGGCGACAGCGCGGGTCTGCGCGACGCTATTTTGGATCTGATACGGCCATCTTGGATGATGACGTCAGAGGAGAGTGCCGCGTACGGTTCGGCAGTGCTCAAGCACAGGAGGACGGTCAGGACGCTGTGACAGGTACCAGCTGTGTGGACCGCCCTGATGTGAGTACTCTCTCTTTTACTTCATGTTCCCGTTTTGAGTGTGTACAGCGATCCCTGGTGGTTAGCTCACCGGGAGACGTATTTCCTGGTTCCCAAGAAATCCGGGGGAGTGAGACCGATTTTGGACCTCCACAGGCTGAATGAGGTCATAGCTCGCAGGACCTTTTGCATGTTGACGAACCGACAGCTGTTGAAATGTGTTCGGCCGGGGGATTGGATGACCTCCATCGATCTGGCCAACGCGTATTTTCACGTCCCCATTTTGCAGCGCCACAGAAAGTTATTGCGCTTTGCCATGGAGGGGCGGTGCTTTCAGTACAACCGGCTCCCATTCGGCTACTCTCTTTCTTCAAGTGTGTGGAGACGGCATTAGCGCCGCTCATGCGGAAGGGAGTGAGGATCGACGATTGGCTGATCCTCGTAGGCTCCAGACGGGAGGCAGCGGAGCACACGTCGCTAGTTCTTCAACATGTGTCCCGCCTGGGCTTTGCTGTCAACCAGGCCAAGAGCGTTTTGCTGCCGTGTCAACGCATCGCTTACTTAGGGCTGCTCCTCAACTCTT
>JAVQJL010033333.1:0-16879 GCA_036024295.1 Nannoperca obscura
CCCCCCCCCCCCCCCCCCCGCGCGGCGCGGGCGGGGGGGGGCGCGCGGGGCGCGCGGGGGGGTCAAAACAACCCCCCCCCCCCCCCCCCCCCCCCCCGGGGGGTGTTTGCATCATTTCAACCTTGCGCACTCTCTGCCCCCCCACCCCCCCACCCCCCCATCCCCATTTGCCGTCCCCTCCGTTCGCTCGGTGCCCCCAAAACGAGGGTTGAGACAGAAGGGCAGAGCATACGGACCTCCTCTCTGAGCCTGCGGCATTCTGGGAGGTGCTGGTTTATGGAAACCAAAAATAAATAAATTAAGAGAGGGAGAGAGGACCGCGGCGGGAGTTTGTCACCAACTGTCTGAAGGCGACTTGCTCAAAAGTGACCGGGAATTTGTGTTAATGAGGCTTTATCGCTACTTTTTCTGCCATTTCCACTTTTTGTTTAAAAATGTAAAAGCTAAAACAGCACATGAAGAGTTAAAGACTTAAAACACACAAAGATTGTGTCAATGTCTACTACACTGCTACAAACTTTTCTGACGTTGTAGAGCAAAACATCAGCTACACTCTGTTTTCATTTGGTTTTCACCCCAAGAACAAAATCTGTTGTTTTATGTCCTTCTGCATCTGCTCCAACAAAGCAACTGTTCACTGCCAGCTCGGAAATAAGCTTCCACATGCTGCTGATTAGATGCTGCGTAGTTACTGGACTACGTCACACGTTTTTGTGTTATTGATGTTTAGAGACAAGTTTCTAACATAATTGGTTTAAAAGTGATGTCATGACTCCTGACGATTCAGATTTAGGACGGTAAGTTCGACTGTGAGGAGCCGCATTTTAGTTCAGTCAAACCAGGAGGCAGATTTCTGAAATTATTACTTATTATAAAGAAATCCGAAAAAACAACATTACAAAGTTTCCACGTCACTTTAACTGATAAGAACTGGCAAGAACTGACCCCCAAACTGCCCTCACGTGCCGCTCAGAGCAGCAGATGCCATGTTTGTCTGCGGCCTGGCAGCAGCGACAACCTACAGTGGCGTCGGCGATGACCTAATTCACAAGCCAACCAACGTCCCTACAGGGCGAAGCTACAGAACAATGAGACACATGCACACTGCAAAGCTCCACGTCTGATGTGCTCACATAACGTGTGGCTCACGAATGTCAACGAGGGCCCCTGTAAGACTGCTGATGTGGATTATTACTGTTCGACCATCAGAGGTCACAGGTTAGACTCCAGGTGGTGAAGTGATCCCTGCATGTTCATCTCTGCTCTGGTTTGGGTTTACAGAATCATTGAGATGATGACAAGCTCCACCTACAGCCCGACCAACATAAATACATTAACAACGGCCATGTTTGATTCGAGACGTCGCTACCCTGTCAAAACACACAAGTACGTACACAGTGTACAACATGGAAGTAGAGTAAAGGGAGTCCGGACTATCACCAGAGCAGAGATGTTGGATAATTCTCCTGTATTACGTACAATAACAAAGTATTTCGACTTCCATTGCAGGTGATTTTGAAATGACTGGGTCCTTCAGTGTCACCTTACAGTCTGATCAAGGTGTGATTAGGACTGAGGAAAGACTGTGGTCAACATTAACTGAGGGTTGGTTGCTTAATCACTGGCCTAATGAGTGTTAAAGATACAAGGTTTGGTTTTGAAACCTTGACACCAATAAATAACAGATATTTTTACATATCAGTAACATATGGTACAAGGGCGACAGGAAGTCACATTTAGTACCAAAGGGCCAGTGTGGGACAGGCAGCAGACCGACTTCCATCCAAAAGCCACGCCGACCATCTGCTCAGGAGTATTTTCCACTCGGGTTGAAAGAGGACTGGAGCGGCGAGGTTTCACTCCTTAAACAAGACAAAGCACTTTCGCAGACGTTCAGCAGCGAAGCGTTTCTGCTGCTTGGATCAAACACACTGACCTCGAGGCAAAACCGCGAAGCCCAAAGAGCCCCAGCGTGCCTCGTCAGGGACATTCATTATTTAGCAAAGAATGGCTGGATTAAGACGTGATTTCAAAGAGGGAGAAGAGATGGAGATAAAGGAGTGCTCGGATCATAAATAATTAGAGCTTGGGTGTCTTGACAATCCAGGAATAAAAAAATGTTTAAAAAGAGGAGCAAAGAGGAGGAAAAGGATTTCTGTCCATGAGAAATCTGAGGAAACACCGTGAAATAAAGGAGGCAAAAATAAAGATCTTCATCTTACAGCTGCTGGTTTAGAAACGAGAGAAAATAGACAAAAGACTGAGAGGAAAAGAGAAAGAGAAAATGATGTGGGAGGAGGGAGGCAGGAAGAGAGGAGTAATGGATGGACAACAGCAAAGGAAAAGAGAGTGAAGGAAGGTACATCTGTGTTAAAGGCCACCAGACAGAGCGACAGACCCAAAACTTAGACCCAAAACCACCACTAAGTGAGGAAAGAGCATTTGGGGTTTGAGGCATTTTACCCTCAATCAAAAATTTTATATATATATATATATATATATATATATATATATATATATTATAAAATCACGTTTCTGATCATAGAGGAGTCGAAAGAAAGAAGCATTCGTCCAATGAAGGTTTGGATTAGATGAAATGCAAGAAAACACACTTTTTGTGAACTTCAGAGCTTCTTAAACCCACAACCGTTGAGGGTGGAGGTTCATATCTGACCGCAGGAAAAGCAGTTGTGACTAAAGACTCAATGAAATGATGAGTTTGATCATTGGCCCACTCAAAGGTCAACTTACTAGGTTTTTTTAAGAGATCACCACCTGGCCAAACCTGGCAATCGGCTGGGAAAAGGTCAAAGTCAATGGACAGCGGTCGCCGTCGTCCCCTACAAGTGTCAAAGTGTCCTGCTTCACCTGGTGACACCTGAGCTGGACATATGTGCAGATGAAGACCATGAGATGAGGTTTCAAGATATTTAAATAAATAAATGAAATATGCGCTTCCTATCCACCACAACATAATTATTCCTTCTACTTCTTTTGCACATTACTGCACAACTGTTGTTCTAAAAACAGGTTCTGTTTTATAGTTGTACCTTTTTAATCTTACATTTATTGTAATGCAAAAACCTACACGTTAGCTTTTATCACCCTGATTTCTTTAAGTTATCTTCTTATGCTTTTATAATTTGATCCAATCTTTGTTTTCAAAGTCTGTCTTATTATTTTTGTAATAAAAAGTTTTGTTCTTTGTTGTGTTTTTATGTTTTAAACACTTTGTAATGTATTTTCTTCATTAAAGTGGTCTATGAATAAAAGTTTGCACTTACATTTTCTTACTCTATGACTCAAGCAGTAAAAAAAACCACATGCTATAATTTGTGCTTTTGTCCTCCTTTCATCCTTAAATTCTTTCCTTCCTTGAAATAAAAAATGACTATGATTATATACTGTACATGTAGAGTGTTCTTTATGACCGCACTGGTTCTTCAAAGCAGTTTAAAAACCCATTAGACTGCATGCCTTCATTACAAAACCACTTCTGCATGGTTTTTGTCCGACATTATGTTCAGCACGCAAGCTTCCTCGTCTGCAGCCTGTGACCGGACCACTAGCAGGTTAATCCTCTCATCTTTGCCTGGCAAGTCAGTACATCCTGGATTTACACAAATGCCTCCTGTGTGTGTGTGTGTGTGTGTGTGTGTGTGTGTGTGTGTGTGTGTGTGTGTGTGTGTGTGTGTGTGTGCACCCTCCTGCATGTCTTAATCAGTGTAGCATCAGCAGTCGTCCTGCAAATTTACATCTCCCTGCGTTTCCATGATGTCTATGTCTATAATAACTGTGTTAAAAAACATGTAGGTGATGTTTCAATAAAGTAATACAAAGCCGTAATGTCCCTTAAGAACATTTCATCACTCTGCAATAACTCATTATACTTTCACAAGTTAATAACCCAAATCCTTCTTATACAAAACTCCCTTGAAAAGAATCTGCAAATATACGTTTGCCTTGCAAAGTGCGGAGAACGCATGCATTCTGAAACGCTGCCTGCAAAGTGTCTCCTGATGAATCAAGCTCCCGGTGTTTCATGGGGCTACTCTCAAAATTTGGATTCATACTTGCAAGAAATTATGCAGCAAGTGGTATTTCAGGTATTTCACGTCCGAGTAAATAGTCACAAAACTGCCTTGGAAAATCTACAAATATATGTTTGCCTTGCAAAGTCCAAACAACACGTGCACTGTGAAACACTCGCTGCAACTCACTCTGAATCGTTCGTGTCTTCTGGTGAATTCGGCACAGAAGTAATCAATCAAGCTTCAGGCATTTAAGGTAAATCCATCTGCAGAGTTTGACTGACTGCTTTTTGTTACTGTTTAACTCCATTACCTTCCTTCCTGCAAGGCTGCTCTTTGGCATCCTTCCTTAGTTTGTCCCAGTATGTCACCTCTTCCCTTTGATCACTGTACATGTGCAGCGGAGTGTACCTGAACGCAGCATCTGTAGCACCTCCATATATAAACAAACAGTGAATCTGAATGCAGCACAGCATCAAGCCCTATTGAAGGATCTGATTTAACTACAGAACTACGTCTGAAAATGCTGGGAAACACAAACCGACCTATCAGAGCGTGTTTACATGTGAGGGAGGACAGATAAACACTGTGTGGGCGCTCGGCAGCGTCCTCGCCGCGTTTGTAAAGTGTTTAGATGTTTTCTCTCCAAAGGGACCCGAGGTTTCCAAACCCATTCTCACAGAGCTGTGAATCCACCGAAGACCTCGACGCTGCTTCAGGTTTCAGTTCGACTCTTCTTCACTGTGTCCTTCTCTTTCTGTCACTTCCGGTCTCTCTGTCAGTTCAATGTCATTCAGTTCAGCTTATCTGGCATTAGAGGAAAGAAATCCAAGTTGTGAAACAGCTGCATCAAGTACAACGTGGGACTATAATGTTGTCTTATCTATATGTGATGATAATGTCTCCTATTACTGCTGCTGAGGCCTCATTTCTTTACACAGATTTGATTACATTTTTCACTCTGTAGAAGAAACAATGTTGACAAGCTGCTAAATCGCCACCAATTTCCTGAATGTAATCACATTTAGCACCGTGTTTACTTCTTTTTTGAGTTGTTTAAAAGAAAAAAAAGCTAGATTTCACTTCATTCTGATGTTATTTCATTGCACAGATGTTATTAAATTAGCACTTGCAGAGCCAAAAGCAAACTGAGCATCTTACAACTTGATCCTGTGAGAAAAAAACTACACTCTCCTGCCTACAGACTGTTTTGTCTGGGAGATGATACTAAAAGAATCTGGAGCCCGGCTGAACAACATGTTAATATCCCTGCAGCAGAGAGTGGGAGTGATTATCTATCAGACAGAAACACGACCGCTCTGCTGTAGATAAAACAACACACGCAACTAAATATAAAAAATAAAAAACTCCCACCACTTACAGCTCACTCGCAGACAAACACTTGCAAAGCACTGACAGCACCGGCCATGACACAGACTCCTGAAGCGATGAAGCCACAGCATCCTGTAACGCTGGATGTTACACAGTGTTACAGGTGTTTGAAAAGAATACAACAAGTAGAGCTGCACAATTAATCAAATGCTGATCTCTATGACGACTTGAACTTAACACAATTAAATAAACGTGATCGACTGCGATATTGTCGTTTAAAGGGCGTGATCTGCTCGACAGGAACTCTGCTGCATATCTAAAAACAACCCGCCACCAAGAGGCGATGGAGGGATGTGTTGGATTCAGTTGTGGGGAACCGTCACGCTGCTGCAGGCGCACAGCTTCTGCTCTTGTTGCTCAAAATCACTTTCATCTGTGCGTTCAGGACAGAGATAGGTGCAGGACGCGTTCAGGCTAGCTTAGCACAAAGCCCGATGGGAAAACTGCTAGCCTCCAGTTAGCCTACATTTTGTACACCTTGTTTACGTGTTGTACTTTATTAGCCGGCAAGCTAACCACAGAGGGACTTGCAGAGGCAGCTGGTCAGATATGATATTGATATTCATCTATGTTTATTTCCCAAAAAGCAGGATTACTCCTTTTAGTGTGTAGCTGCCACAGAATAAAACCTTTTATTTCCTGGATCGCCAGCAGAAGGTTAAAGGTCATAGCCTCATATCTGTGATGATAGATGCTACACTGCATCAGTCTGATCAGCTGGATCCCTACAGAGCTGTCATGACATAATACTTTAGTCATATTCAAAGTAAGCCAGCGTTGTGTAACTTTGAAAGCATGTCTGTAATTGGCTTAGACCCATCCCATAACAATCTGAGGACACTTTTATCCAAATCTTCCTGAAAGTATCGTCCGTGTGGGGATAAAGCCTCCCACTCTGGACAACATGGACACACACCAGGACTTAACGAGCACTTTCACAGTCTCCCTCCTTGACTCGACCCCCCCCTCGCCTGGTTACGTGAGAAAACAAACCAAAAAAGGGGCCTGTGTAACATAAGACCGCTTCTCTTCCCCAAATCTGTACAATGGTTCATTTGAAGCAGCACAGAAAAGTCACATTGTTGAGGATTACACAACAGGAGTGAGGAGGAGGTCATTTGACGCTATTGATGAGCAAATTGTGAGCTCCGGTTCGCAATAAAACAAAAAAGGCAAATATGGAGAGTTTTTGTTTTTAGCCTGAAAAAAGGAGGAAATGATGAAATCTCTGTCCTGCAGAGGGAAACAAATCAGCTCGGGATGTGAAGCGGAACATCTTCTGTGAGCTGGAAGCTTTTACCTCCCGAGCTCTCGCGAACCAACGAGGGAGGGAGGACGTCTACAAGTCATCCATCTCCATCATGACCCTGTAAGCTGGACATAGATAATCTCTTCAACGCTTAGCAGTGAAGACATTGACCCCCCCCAGCCAACATACTCCCTTCTCCTCTGTGCGTTCAGACATGTGCACATTAACAGATGACGTGGGGGAAAAGGTTTCTGACCCTTTTTTTTTGTTTAAGGGTCAAAAGCTGCAGCAGAATGGCTGTCACTCAATAAACCCGAGAGCTTAATGTTCTCATAAGTGCTTTTTGTTTCTTGACTGTTTTCCCACCATGTTGTCAGTAAGTAAAGAGTGTGTGAGTGAGTGTGTGTGTGTGTGTGTGTGTCCTTTCAAAAACAAAAAGAAAAAAAACTGAGGAATGAAAAACAGAAGAAATAATAAATAAATAAAAAGGTTAACAATAAAAATCGAGGGAGAGAAAAAGAATAGCCACCACTTTTGATAATGGATTCATTGTTTTATATAAATTTAAAAAAGCCAAATATGTGGTCAGAAACAACAACAAAAACAAACAGGAAGAAATACAGGAAAGAATTATTCGCTAGTTTAAATATTAATTAGTATCAGGGTTACCATGACTTGTGTTTTGACTCATTATTCCTAAATATGTCAAAATTTCGACTTTCTATCGTTATTTTGACTTGAAAGGTCAACATTTTCACTTATTACTCAGTTATGCACATATATGCTTTGTTTGTGTATAAATGTACGCATGTTTTTGTGAAGCACTTTGGTAAACCAACTAAAGTATTTTTATTTTTGTCATTCCTAACATTTAAATCAATCGAGCTTACGTGATGATACCGGTTGTATTAACCTGTGGCCACAGTACAGGTGTCGTCTTCAATCATCAATTTGTATCATTTCTAATAAGGGTTTCGTTCGGGGAAACGTGTGAAATGCCCAGTTCTTCTCATGTGTTTTACATTTTTAAGCTATGAATGTGCAGCAGGTTGAGGCTCACAGTTACAGGGGTTGAACTTGTGACCTTTCAGTTACAAGACGTTTTCAACCCTGCCACCCCAAACTTTGTTAAAACAACGCCGCTACTGTTCTTTGGGGTTTAAGCTGTTTAAACTAACAGCTTTTTTTCCACATGAGCAGTTGGTGCAAAGTCATTTTCATGACTGCATAATCATCCAGAGACTGTTCCTCTGTGTTCGTGCCGGTGTTGATTACAACAAGATAAATCCGCCCTCTGGTCCTGGAGCCCAGCCAACGGCATCAAAATGCAATTTTGGTTCATTGGCTGTTCAAAATAAAATAAATAAAACGGTACAGAAAGGTGTCAGAGATTTCAAGATTACAACCCTGAAATTAAAATTACACAAAGAGGGGAAGGAGAGGAAAGAAACTGCTGCAAACGATTAATACATGACATCAAAACAGCTTCTAAAAGCCTCTAAAATACATCTATTTTTTCACAGACTTCAAACAATCGTCTCCGGCTGTGAAGCATTTATGTTGCTTTACATTCACCTGTAGTGAAGCCTGACCAGTAACTTTGCGTGATCGTCATCTTGTGGTCTGCTGACCTCTGAGGCAAAATCTAACAATCATGTCGTCAAGTGTCACATCAGCAGGACAAAACCTAATATTCAATCAGCTAAACAAATAGCTGCAGCTAACAGTTCAACATCCAGCCGACGTAAAGCAACATCAACATCTCGTGGTTGTGTTTGTGTCAACCTGATGAACGACGGTGCTGATCTGATGTTTAGCGTTGGACACGAACGCTGCGTGTCGGAGCATATTTTTTGGGAAACGGCTGCTTATATATTATATGGGAGAGGTGATGAGACCTGAGGGACACAACCGTTCAGTCCATTTGAAGACTCCAAAGATCAAAACAATGAGCTAAAAGGAGGCTAAAAGCTCCACAGAGCAGCAGAATTGTTGTTGATTCTCAGTGTGATCAGCACCATGAGCGACACAATCACATTTTGTATGTCGGATTTTATTTACTATTTATTATTAGGTACACCCTGCTACGGTCCTACAATAATTCTAAATAAATAAATTCTAATAAAGATCATAATGTTCTAATGTTTGTCTTAGAATTAACTTTATGATAATTTTGGAGGATGTAGTTTGTAGTAACTATACAGCACTCTTCTCTTTATTATTTGTCGTTATCAATGTAAATAGGCCAAATAACAGAAACACCTCTCTCTCTTTTGCACATCTGCCACGATATACAATACATCTAGTACAGAGAAGTTTTATTTACATTCGTAAAAGACACCATCTGGAGTACTGTAAACCTCCAGCGCCCCGCCAAGCCACACTTGGCTGCGCTCCAGACTCCCAACAGTCAGGTCCGGGGTTGGACCCCATCGTTTAGGGGGGGAAGCGACATACTTTGTATACAAAAGAGAAGGCAGAGGTCAGAGTTCTCCAGCGGTTCCTCCTCCATTGGTTTGAGAAGAGGCTGCCAAAGGGTTCAAGCCAAGGGCCTCATCTCCAGGACGAGGAGGAGGCTGGACCTGTTCTGGCAGATGTAATTCCACCAGCTTAAGGTGGATTTTCAGGTCGTTAGCGAGCCACGGCTCAAGCAGGCTCGATGTACAATTAAGCCGCCTTTCTACCAGAAATACCCAGGAACTAAAAAGGTTCCTTCAGCCTGTTGTTGTCGGTTTTCTTCCGATTGTGTAGAAGCACAATGAACATAACTGGTTTACAGCTGCAGATTTTTAGAAATGGTGGCTGCAAGCCCCCCCCCCAAAAGTTCCTGTACTTTTGGAAAGTACCAGCCCATGAGCAGGGACTTTTTGGTGGGTAAAATAATGTCCCCAGAAGTCAGTTTAGACCCTGATGCCTGCGGAGGTGTTCCTTGAATAGTTCCTAGTCCCTGGGGGAAGTTCCTGCGGTGGAAATGCGGCTGTAGAGATTCTTGTAATTCGGCTGCAGCCTCTGACTCCAAGTGTGCGCCCTGTGTAGCGAAACGGTATAAAAAGCATAATCAGTTCATGTTGGTGGTTTGTGGGATGTGGTCTGTGTTTATCTCCAGCATCAACCTGTCAAAAGTGTTTGGAGAGTCGATTCCAGGATTTCTAAGTGTTACAAGTTCAAGTTTCGAGGCACAGGTGAGAATGTTATTTTCATCTTCTGGTCCGTGTGTGTGTGTCGTCTCAAACTTTCCATAACAGTTGCCGTGCAGAGCTCTCCAACTGTTCCAGGCCTTCGAGGCCATTCAAGCTGCTCTGGAAACAACTGGTATTGTTTGGATTTATTATATATTTTTTGGGTTGCTGCAGATTTTAAGCCTGAACACACCACAGCATAAACCGTTACACTAGTCTGTTTATGCGCAGTGTGTGTGTGTGTGTGTGTGTGTGTGTGTGTGTGTGTGTGAGTGCGATCTTGTTTTGGGAGATGCTCAAAGAAACGTAGTCCACGTAGAACTGCAACTAATCTGCGAGGCAGCTTTTCCTGGCAGGCTCTCTGGATCTGCGCTGCTGAAAAAGTTTATCACTCCGACATACCGAGAGACAAACAAGCAGGCCGGGCCTCAGCTCCAGCAGGCCGTGGCATTGTTAATGCTCACAGCACAATGCTTCTCTTATTCGCCCCCCCCACCTTCTCTGTCAGTGCTTAAAGCCAACAACGTTGTAATCTCCAAAGTGGTTCAAACCAGTTTGGAGAATGTCTTTAAAAGGATGAGGTTCTTTCTTCTTTTAGGCAGATTCCTGGGATAAAAAGAAGAGTGCTTTTTTATGTAGTGGCACAGATGGAATTCATCACTTGCACTCTTCCTGTGCAGACCAGGCGGCCTCCTCATGTGACTCACGTGGCCAAGTGTTAAAAACATGTTTGAGAATATTGAAAAATAGCTTCAGGGCAATAAGTTCAGCTTGATTTTTGCACGATGGCAAGATCTTGTTATGTTATGTTATGATCCAAAGCAATTTCCCAGTCTTCAAATTGCAAGTGGACAATTTTCTTTCAATTAATAGGCCAGAAAATATCATATCAGAGGGTTTTCCACTGTATTTTGTGCCAGAGATGAGCAACATTACCTGACAAAAACAAAGTGAGGGAAGTTAATACATTTTTATGATACAAACATTCACTTTAAAACTGCACTGAATGTTTTTTATAGCAGCAGTCAAGTCCAAGTCAAGTGTCAGCTAGTTATTTGTGTGACTAGCCTTCGTCAGTGACCCCAAATTATGGAAAAGGTGCTTTCTGGCTTTCAAAATGTCCTTTTCAAACCAATAACTTTGGAATTTTAGAGCAAAATCATTCTCAGTAAAAGGAGCATGAAGCTAACGGTGAGCAACTGGTGTCTATTATTAGCTTCAGAAGTGATAGAGTCATGCAGCTCGGTTGCCAAATGATTAGGTACAAGGGCAGATTAGATCAAACCTGCAGAGTAACATTACACCTAGTGATCGGGTCGGATCTAAGTGGACCAGAACCAGTTGAGACCACCTCCTGTAAAAGGGTCTCGAGTATGTTTCCTGCATTAGGTGTGAGAAACGTTGATGTGTGTCTTGAAAAGCAGATTTTATAGTTAATGCATCGAACTCGTGTTTTTGTGGAGACTGTTTACAGAGAGAGAGAGCAGGAAGTGTGTCAGGATGTTGCTCAAGGACACTTCAACGGGCTCCACAGGTTCTTTATTTATCTTGCTAATGGCAGAAAGAAACAAAAACACCATTCCCCGAGATCACAAGGAACAACCTCTCCTGCTACATTTTCATACTACTACTGTCTCAAACACTGCATTAGCTGCTCTGTAAAGAACGCAGGCTGGCAGCGGGCGAGTCAACGGGGCAGCGGTGTTTGAAGAAGAAGAGTGTTTTCACACAGTGAGATGAAGAGGACCAAGGACACCAGCATACCTCTCTGACAAAGACAGTGTTCACCTGCAGAGACCAACCAACACAGAGCCACTGCTGACCCCGGTGATGCTACCAGGTTTCATTTAAACTACAACAAAAACAACAACAAGTGTTTGTCAAGTCCAAAAATCTAAATTGGAACCAACCGCATCAATCACACTGGAGCCCTGTATCTCGTTCCTCTGCAGAGAATCAAATTAAGCTGCACGATTTAAACAGATTAAGTGCCTCATTGTCCGACTGCAGTCGCTTCAAGCACCCGAAGCAGCTGCCCCCCCGGTGCAGGAACTGTGTCACCCTTGGGATCATTAACTGTGAGTATTGTTCTTCAAGGAGCTCCAGACACAACGGTTGGCTTAAATATGATGAGCAAATGAGCTGGGAGGGGGTTGGGGGGCCGTTTTGAAACAAAAAACATAGTTGTTTCTAATAAATATCGTTTTTAGAATAAACAGAAGCCGGAGCAACATTAAAAGGAAACCATTCAACCGGTCGAGGTTCTAGAGATCAGGGGCTCAAAGCTGAAACTACCTGTTCCAGCGAACACAAGCAGGACGGAGAGCAGCGAGGAAACTACAGCTGCAACGATTAAATCGATCCAAACTAAATTAATCTGCAACGATTTTGATAATTGATGAATCGTTTGTCATTTTTCAAGCAGAAATGTCCAAATATTTTCTGCTCCCAGCTCCTTAAATGGGAAGATTCGTCATTTCTGACATTTCTTTGGTCTGTTGGTCGGACAAAAGAAGATATTTGAAGACGTCACTTTGGACTATGAGAAACTGGTTTTGACATTTTAAAGACTAAAACGATTAATCGTGAAAATACTCGGCAGATGAATCAATAAAATGAATCGTTAGTTGCAGCCCTGGAGGAAACGCATCATCAAGGGGGCATCATTTATTTTCCCCAGCGAAACTTTTCGTCCCCTTCACCCCACGAGACCTCACTTGCTACCCCCCCTCCTCCCTCGCAGCACGCCGGCTTCAACGACAGGCGGAAAGTGGCAAAGAGGGAAGAAGACAGGCAAGAGAGAGCTGAAAGTGGCTGTCTGAGCGGCTTAATGATGCAATCTGCCAGAAACACCCCACACCCCATCCTCTCCCTGCCGCCTCCCCAAATCCTCCCCCCCTCCCATCCTGCTCCAGCGATGACATCAGCAGCAACATGGCAGAGAGCTGCAGGCTGCATGCGGTCCTTGGTTACGTTACCTCAAGCTGTCGTGACAGCAACTCGTTTCCAAGAATCACGGCTTCGTGTGCAGTTTAATACTTTTAGGAGATTCTGGGTCGTTAAAGATGGATTGTTTGTGTTTTGTGATGATGCAGATTCATTTTATAGCACAGTAAGCAGGTCAAAGATATTACAATCATCTTGTGCTTGATGATGGGGATGATCAGCTCGGGGTCATTATAGAGCACCTGTTTGATTTACCACCACCTCTAAATGTTTTCAAAGATTCATCATCATCATCATCATCATCTTGCCAACTGGCAATTCATCCAAAAAGTAGCTTTTCAAATCTGCTTATTTACTTATTTTGTGTCAACTGAATATCTTTGAGGAAGACATTTGAATATGTAAACTTGGGCTTTTTGGATCTTATAGACCAAGAGATTTATCAATCGATACTGACAGTTGATTTCTAGAGAATCTAGAGAACCTTTGGTTCTTTAGTACCGAGTGCTGTTACCAAACACACTTTCCTGCTCACCACATAAACTGTAGATATGCACGGCATGGCAGTTTTACCCAGAATCCCTTCTCTGTACCCCTACAAGAAGCCAAAGAATTAGCTTTCAACAAACTAAATAAATACTAATCTCAGTGGCCCTGTCCACAAACAACAAATCATTGATCAAGACCAAGAAGAAGCCACTCGGGGAGGAGAAAGAGCTGCAGCAGGATGATTTGCATTCATCTGAAAAACGAGTTTGTGGATAAAGACGGCGGTGGCGCTCTGGGGAATCAGTTTGGTAAAGAAAACACCGCTTTCATTTACTTTTTCCTCCTTGAGTGGAAGGTTTTACATGCTCTTCTTTGTGCCGAGTGGGTTTTATGAGCCTGTTTAAAACAAAAGTGAGATAACAACAATACATTTTCTCTCTCCCTCATGAAAACCCCTTCAGTGCCCAGAGGAGGTGTTCACCGCTGCACAGCTGTAGGTTTGGTGCGTTTGTTCGGCTGATCACGCCAGCCGCATGTCACCTCACTGGATCTGAAGTGGTGCTTTGAACAACAGCTGCGGCGGCAATAACGCCTCAATTTCTGCGGATATTTCTCCGGCGGGAGTGAAGCCAGGACAGTGGTCGATTTACGTCAAGTGACTGCACGTCTGGAGTCTGGAATCACTGCTCATATCACTCGAGGGAGCGAACAAAGAGACCAAATATGAATTTATGGCCCTGCTGTGTGACAGAAGCTCTGTGCCACTAAAGTAGAACAAGCCTCTCTCTCTTTCTCCATCCCCGCAGGTCATAATCTCCCAGAAAGGAAGAGAGAAAATAACATCTCTATGGCAACTGCCGGTCAAAAAAGGTGAGACGTTACAATGCAGAAGACACCCCGACCACACGCTGCAGGACACAACACACACACGTTTATCCAATACATGTGTTTTCACCCTGCAGTGACGGCAGACTGATCTTTAAATATAACAGCAGGGAAGTCTGCTGCAAGTAGGAAAGTATTGGTTTGTTCACCTGTAGCATCGTAATCAACAGTAACTATAAAAAGACACATCTGCAGGAGTGAACAGAGATGAAACTTTGACGGTTCCTGCTGATAAAATAAAAATAAATGGCTGCAGGAGATGGTTGTTTGTATAATCCTGTTTAAAATGGATCTAAAATTAAAAGAGCAATGTTATGTGTTTTAATGGGTGACCCATTATGGCCTTTCAGCTTCGGTTGTACACATTTTAGGGACGTGAACAGAGAGGCTGCAGGGATCTGGACTCTCAAATCCTCGACCACCACTAATGAAACACACTGAAACCCTCTGAGTCAGTGTCACTGATAACGTGTGTGTGTGTGTGTGTGTGTGTGTGTGTGTGTGTGTGTGTGTGTGTGTGTGTGTGTGTTTGTCCTCAGCATGTTACACCACAGAATCTGTTACATGCTCCCATCCAAAGGTCGCGCCACACCCGGTCCCGATCGCATGCCAACCAATAAAAGCCTGCACAGAGTGACAGCAGGCATCGCCGGCCTGTCGCAACAATCAATCATCTGACGGCCGAGCGATTAATCAACAAGATAAAACGTTCTTGAAGGTGTGATTTGAAGGTTTTTGTGTTGTTGGATGTAGAATTTGGCAAAGTTGGTAACATCACAGTATGCAGCAGGTGATTAGCTGCTGTGGAGACACGTTGGTTGAATATTTAATGAGCTACAGTATTTTTGGCATTAATACAGCCGCCACAAAACAACAAGCATGTTATTTTTCCTTTTTCTGATGGACGTTTAATTCGTTTTATTCCTCTAATCCAAGTGAAGCCAACTCATCTAATCAGTCTTCTCATTTCTGCCACAAGACACCGTTTCATCGAGAGAAAATGAAACATGAATCAACAACAGGGGGCCATTTATCTGGACTGGCTAACAATATGTAGATTATTAGTCAGTGCACAAGAAAGACCAGAGATGGTCATTTACAAAAGGTCAAAGGTCACCGTCAGTCCCACGCGACCGCAGAAAATGAACCTGCTGTTTCTATTCAAGTGAATATCTTTGGTGCAATGAAAGGTGGTGTTTGTAGCTTGTTATCTCTTATTAAAAAGTGAATGGAGTCGGTGACAGCAGCGGTGCAGCGTGTTGTCTTTAATGCTACGTTAGCGGAGTAGCAGCCAAGATGCCGCCGCTCTACTCTGTCTCTGAAATGTCACATCACATCCTGTCCTGGAGGAGTGACAGACTAAACTGTGAAAGCACCAGGAGACAAGTCCTCCTCATCATCTCCTTCATGGTTTTCATCTGGAGCTGAAATCAGCTGGTAGTCGATGGAGGATTGATTTTGATTGTTTAACCGTTTTATTTAACATTTTAAGGACCAAAACAACAACTTAATGAATCATTTATGTCTCAGTAAGGAAAGTAATTCTTAGTTAAAAAGGTCTTAAAACTCTGGAAACCAAGCTCAAGTAAACAAACGTGATGAAGGAGCGAGAGCGAGAGCTTTAAAACAACAGACTGTCAAAGTCTCTCACAGGAATCTTATGTGGACCAGATGTGGACGAAGGAGGAGAGGAAGAACTCTAGTGTCGAACATCAGTCCAACTTCATGACAGGATGAAACAACCAAGAAACTTTTTATACCGTCAGGAAAAGTCACAGCTTCAACTCTTATTCACATATTCAGAACTGGATTTTTACAAAACGCACCAACAGACGGTGTTTAATGTGGTTTTAAATCACGTCACGACACCTGATCCACTTAATGGAGGTCAGTATCGGTAATATGTGATGTTTCCGATGAGCTAAAGCAACTCAGCTTGATTACAAAGACGAGAAGGAACACACACACACACACACACACACACACACGCGTGCCTCCGTGAAATCATGTTTTGCCTAAAATGCTCCTTTTAATTTCCAGTAAACTCCACTAATGAAGAATCTATAAAATCTCTACACGCGACTCAAAAAGACGAAGTTCACTTCCTTCATTTATCCGCCGGGACACTTCAGACACACATGAATCAGTGATTGTAGTATGCAAAGGATCAATAGTGATGCAGAAATGAACTCTTCTGATGTCTGATGAATCCATCATGTTTCATTGATTAACGAAAGTGCAGTGTTCTGAATTTGCAGCCAATAAATGATTTTTTAATTTACTTTTCCTGGATTGTAACTGACAACGTAAATAAGACCTCACAGCCCCGCCCACACTGTTTGATTGACAGGTGGTCTCTGTGAGGGACAGGAAGGAAACTAATCCAAATTTACAACAATACAACAGTGCACAGACACTGCAGGTCGGGGGGGGGGGGGTAATCTGCAGTGTGTTGAGGTGGACAGCTTGTTATCTGGGCTGAACTGCAGAGCTTAATATTCAGCCTGCAGATTAGTTCAGGACAACCTGTCAGTCTGCAGCTGCAGGGAACTGATGGAAGAGTTTATACGTCTTTGTGAGGACCACTTTGAGTTTTACACCTTGATAGTTGGGGGGGGGGGGGGGGGGGGCTATTATTTACTGCAAAGGGCCGTCGCCGGGTTAGTTTGTACATGGTTGTTGGGTTATAACAAGGGTTT
The DNA here is from genome assembly GCA_036024295.1 of Nannoperca obscura. Lineage (NCBI taxonomy): Eukaryota > Metazoa > Chordata > Actinopteri > Centrarchiformes > Percichthyidae > Nannoperca > Nannoperca obscura. Next base: position 16,871 of record JAVQJL010033333.1, read on the forward strand.
GGTTAAAAT
>JAVQJL010033334.1:0-27008 GCA_036024295.1 Nannoperca obscura
CCCCCCCCCCCCCCCCCCCCCCCCCCCCCCCCCCCCCCCCCCCCCCCCCCCCCGCGGCATCAGAGTTGATAATGAAAAGAATCTATAAACCACAGAATAACCACACTCACATGTCAGTCTGTGTTGTTCATTGTCAGAGCAGCACCGTTACAAGGCTGAGAGGAGTCACAAGGAACTGATTTTGGTGCTCCTGCAGGGCTTGGAGTTAGGTACTGAAATGGTGACCGGGTAGTGAGCAGTAGTGAAAACCGATGCATTAGTGAGGATCAGGATCACTGGGACGTACAGTAAGAAACAGGAACGATTGTCCACTTGCTCAGAGGCACCGTTAACTTGGCCAGTTGTTCATTCACTCCGACTCATTTACTTTTTATATATCACTTTGTCACTGCGTCTTATGAAAACAATGTAGACTCTGCATGTTATCTATCTCCAAATAGTTAGCTAGAGCTGCAAGTACCAATAATGTTCATCATCCATCAAGCTGTTCATTAGTTTTTCAATGACTCAGCAGTGGAAAAATGGCCATCAGATGTTCTCAGAGCCCAAAGTGACATCTTCAAATGTCTTGTTTTGTCCGACCAACAGAAATTCCTTTTATGATGATATAAAACACAGACAAGCAGCAAATGTTTGGGGTTTTTTGCTTGATAAATCCCTTTCACTGTCACTAAATGATCATTTTCAGTGCATCGACTAATCAATTAATTGATCAATTGTTCAGGAACTAGTGAACATTAGCTTTCAGCATTGTGATAGGACAGGAATGTGGCTGTTCTGTTGTTAAGACACTTTAGTGTTGGCCGACGTGTCCATGTATCAAAATAAATACCTCGAGCTAAGTTACGCAGCATCGATTGTTTTCTATCCATATCAGACTGTTGTGTTACTGACGTGATTATTGACAGGAGCTGGCTTTGTGGTTAATCCGGAATTGTCTTTAAAACAATGCAGGCAACAGTGCAGCTCGACTTCCCATAAAGACAAATCAATGGGCTCTCGTACTGATAGAAAACGTTTAAGTTTTCACTTGATTTTGATTTAATGCACAATAATGATTTGTGGAAGTGATGGTCATGAAATTGTTTTTTTGTTTTCTCTATTGTTTTGTCTACAAAATGTCAACAGATTGTGAGAAATATCTGTTCCTAAAGCGCAGTTACGTCTTTTTGATGTTTTGTTTTGTCCTGACTCGCAGTGTAAAATCCAAACGCATTCATTTTCTGAACACATGAGACAAAGAATCGTTTCCAGCTCATTAATTACTGTAACAGTCCCTGTAATGTTACAGGAAGGGGGGGGGGGGGACCTGTGAATCTGTCACCTGATCAGTGAATCATTGTCATCACACCAAAGTGTTATGTCAGCATTTTTACTTCCTCCTGCAAACCTGAATCATATTTTTGTTTCCAGTAACCCCACGCCGGGGATATTGATCAACAGGCCGAATGGAACAGACGTGTACAAGGGCGTTCCTAAAGACTACACCGGGGACGTGAGTGCCTCAGCGCAAATATTTGTACAAGAGCGCAAATCACAGCTCTTGAATAAATGTTTTGCAGTTTTCTTGATTTTTTTTTTTTTAAGAGACTTGAATTTTCTGATTTTTGTGTGTTGTCCAGGATGTGACCCCTGAAAACTTCCTGGCAGTGCTGAAGGGTGACTCCTCAAAAGTCAAAGGTGGCTCTGGAAAAGTGCTGAAGAGGCAAGTTATATAAAGTAACTCGAGAGATGCAGCAGCGAGTCTCTCGAAGAGATGACACCAGACATCCGAGCAGCACAAAATCTGGTTTATCATCAGTCTTTTTTTTTTTTTGTCTTGGCAGCGGCCCCAATGATCACGTGTTTGTGTACTTCACTGACCACGGGGCACCTGGTATTCTGGCATTTCCTAATGATGAGGTGAACACTTTGAAACTTTCTGCTACTGCTGACGTTCACTCATGAGCTTAATGCACCAAACACACGAGCTAGTTCGAAACAAAAGTCAGTTCCTGCTTTTATTCTCTTGTGGTTATGGTGTTCAACTTTTTTTGTCAGATAATCATTTCTCTCAAGTTCAGTCATGTGTCTTTTTTAAAAATATATTTGAATACCTTAACGTGTGGAAAAGACATTTGACATCAGATCAGTGTTTTTGACATTTTTTAAAAGAAGCTGCACTGACGGACGATGACTTACAGTGAAGATCAAGAGCCACGCAGACTTTGAAACATCATGAGATTCATTTGAAATGTTTTCTGTACTTGTGTTGATAAGAAAACTAACTTTGAAAAAGGGAACCCTGGTTTTCCATGAAAACATTTTTATACGCTAGTGGAGTCACTGCTCAACATCAGCATGTTAGCATTTAACTCAAAGCACAAGTGTGCCTACAGTAAGTACAGCCTAACAGAGTTTATTTGTACTTGTAGACTTTTAATGCTGGTTTTTGGTACTTGATAGATTTTGATACTCAGCACCATGGACACATTCTGCTTGGTGGCAAAAAAGTATTGAGGCCCACGTCAAATATGGTCTGTTTGTTAGCAGGTTTGTTAGCCTGCCAAATGGCCAGAGACATAACCATCAAATTATGGGAACTGTTATAACAACTAGTGTGTGTGTATAAACAGTACAAGTAATTTTCTTTCTCTTTCTCTGCAGCTTAATGTCAAAGACCTCCAAGACACCATCACATACATGCATGAAAATAAGAAATACAAAAAGGTACGCCGCAACAAGCTGTTGTGTGTGTGTGTGTGTGTGTGTGTGTGTGTGTGTACTTGCCCTACAGTATATCAGTCGGTGATCAGATCCGATCAGGTGATGATGAAGCTGACCGTGCTGGAAGATCACATCATAAAACTGTTTTTTGTTTTTTGCCACGCACACACATTCACAGATGGTGTTCTACATCGAGGCATGTGAGTCCGGGTCAATGATGAACCACCTGCCTGCTGACATTGACGGTATGTTGAACTTTACTTCATCAGAATCACTCACCAGTAAAACCAAGAGATAATGAAGCCACACGATCAATAAAAAAGCATCAATCGATGAACTGCTACCCTCCACAACACAAACTTGACTTTACCTTGTGACCGTTCGACTTCACCCACATTTGATAGTGAATTGTATTTAAACTAGAATCAACAGTATAAGCTCATGTGATTTCATTAAAATCACATGATTGCTTGTTTTTCTTTAACATTAGACACTGTGTGTAGACGAGACTGAGGTCCGCTCGGTGGCTCGTGGACTTGTGGTTTTTCACTCTTTGTCCGTTTTTGTCGTGTCTAGTAAAACGCTTGGGTCAGCATTATGACTTGTGGTAATTTGTGAGCCTGGTCGCTCTGTCATGTGCTCGGCCTCATGTGATAAACATAACGGGACATCCTGCTCAGGACATGGATCAAGGTTCTGGTTTTATTGTTTTGTTGTGTTTTAAAGAAAGTTTACATAAAGTACACATTTCCATCTGCGTGGAACACATCACTCTTTAACTTTGTATTCACCTACGTACCTTTCACAAGCAAAGAACTACTTAAACTATTACACAGCGTAACCTGAGACCGTCTGTGTGTTTTCAGTGTACGCCACCACAGCAGCCAACTCTCACGAGTCCTCTTACGCCTGCTACTACGATGAGAAGAGGGACACATACCTGGGAGACTGGTACAGCGTCAACTGGATGGAGGACTCCGACGTGGTGGGTGATGTTTCCCCTGCTGAATCGCAGCACTCGCAGTATTTTGTCACATTTTGGTTGTAATCCTTAAGATTTACTACAATGCACTTATATTAAAGGCTACCCTGTGTTTCGCCACTTGTATGATTACCTAGCCGAAGAAGAACATATTGGGTTTGCAGGATTAGTAACCTGAACGTCTTTGTTACAGTGTTAGGAGTAAAAGTAAACAATGAGGCCGATACTGCTGAGATACGATTACAATCAGTGTTGCTGGATCACACGCCTTGTTTCAGTGCGATGGCTGTTCAAAAGAAATAACACAGAAATAACTCCACCACCAGCAATGCAAACTGAATGCTACATAGAGAGGAAAGCATGAAGCATTATAACGTTTGTGAGTGCATTAAGTGTAAAAATATGAGACATCGTAAATTCAGTTACAGAACACCAGCTGACATTTGAGTTGCTTTCATCTCGTCCCCTCTTAACATTTCACCTGCTCTCATGGCGCTGACATCTTTCTACTGTTCTGCTTTCTGTGCTCACATACAAACTGCTGGACTGGAAAATGCCCTCAGCAATTACAGTTCGACTGCTTTCGGCTCTTAACCCCTCAGTTGACACTTCAAACTCTTTCAGCGCTTCAACTTTAACTGACAAGATCTAACATTTTAGACATTTTACCTTGTTTAGAGTGTTTGCATGTGCAGTTTGTAGCATATCAGCGAGCAAATCAGAAGATTTTGCCCTTTTTTTTTTTTTTTTTTTTGCCTGTATTTCCACTGTTTTTTTTTTACTGTTTTTGACTTTTAAACGGCTCAGGCTATATAAAGTCCATTAGAAGTCTATTTGCTGTTCCAAACACCTGGTTTAAAAAAAGCAGGGACAGGAAAAGGAAGTGGTGAATGTTTCCAACAGCAGCAACCCGCAGAATAATAATGTGTAGTTTACATATGAAGCGACGGCACCTGCGGGCCTCAATATACAAGCATCCCAAAACAGAAAGTTGAACCTGATCACCAGAAAATCAAACGACTGAGTATCAACCACACGGTTTATTAGTGATTTCCTGTTTTGTCTCACATCATGCTTCCAGGAGGACCTGAAGAAAGAAACGCTGCTGAAACAGTTCAAGATTGTAAAGAAGCACACAAACACCAGCCACGTCCAGCAGTTCGGGAACAAGGTGGGTGAATGAATGATTAAATTAATAATTAACTACCAACTATGAGCACTATCACTTGATTTAATCTTTGTCTGGTGACTGCTGGTGAGTACGGTTTTATTTCAAGTCTATATGAGAAGTCATGACGTAAAGGGGAACTGTAAGGGAGAAAGGTGTTTTCTTTCCTGCCCTTATTTTGATACTTATCTTGAGTTTCCTACTTGTTAATACAGACTATGGCCCAAATGAAAGTCATGGAGTTTCAGGGTAACCCCAAGGCACGCGGCCAATCCGCTCCTCCAATGACCCTGCAGCCGGTTACAAGTAAAGACCTGACCCCGAGCCCCGACGTTCCTCTGGCCATCCTCAAGAGGAAGTTGATGGCCTCCAATGATATCAGAAATGCAAGAGGGCTGCTGATGGAGATCAACGCCCACATGAAGGTAAAGACTGACGTGGCTCTCGCTGCATGTTGCATGTTCCTCTGAGGAGGACTTTTCAAGCACACCATGCAGATTTCAATGTGTGTGTGTGTGTGTGTGTTTGTGTGTGTTCAGGTCAGGGAGATGCTGGCTGAGACTATGCGCAAAGTGGTGGAGAGGGTGACCGGCAGTGAGCTCAAGGCTGAGGAGGTTCTCGGCGAGAGAGCCGATCTCTCCCAGCATCAGTGCTACAAGGCTGCAGTCAACCACTACAAGCACAACTGCTTCAACTGGCACAAAGCTGAGGTAGACTCCAGGCTGAGGCTCCCCTGTCCACATTCACAAAGTGTTGGTTTTTCATGTCGCGGTTGATTGGTCACAGTTTTGGCAGGATTCAGCTGTAGCTAATGGTTGAAACTAACTCACATGTCAAAAGAGGAAACACCACATGCTATTCCTTCAGCTGACTCATCCACAAAGACTGAGTAAAGCAGCAAGTGTAGAATAAGCTTGACTTTATGAAAACCATGTTCTTCAGTGCCTTTAAGACCTCATGAGAACTTAAAAAAAAAATCTTATTCTAAACTTTTATTATCGAATGCTAAACACAGTTCCAATGACAATTTACAGGAAGATGGAAATAGAAATACAGCTCAAGACAACCGCAGAAAATAAACTATTATGCAAATACAAGTAGGTGACAACTATATTTAATACATGATTGTTACAATAAATGAAGAGGAAATGTTGGCCCGAGAGTAACTGCAGTCCTGACCTGAATAGGAACTTCTATTTAAAAATAGGTTGGGTTTTTTTTATTCGTTCTTTTTTTATCCACATGTTCGCCCAAAGCTTTTACTTGTCAGCCAGGTAAATGACAACTTTCATGCAGCTGTATGTTTTTATTCAGAAAAGAAAATCCCTTTTCTCTGGAACCGTTTGACATTTCGAGTCCCACAAATACAACGGGGGAAATAACGTTGGTCGTTAACATGTTCTGGTATCGCAGACTGTGACATTTCTGACACACGTCACATGCTCTTGTGTTTCAGTATGAATACGCTCTGAGACATCTGTACGCTCTGGTGAACCTGTGTGAGAGAGGATACCCTGTAGACAGGTATGGTCCACTTCCCACTTAATAAAGCACTTTACATGTGACCTGTCTGTTTCTGTTGTCTCTGCAGTTTCAGGATTCTTATTCAATAGTAGGCGGTAAAATGTAATCGGAGTATGCTGTCTCTCTACTATATATTTAGATTTCAGTTTAACAGGCTTTTTATGCATTTTTATTTTAATCTATATAAAACTACATATGATTTTAAGTTGAGGCAATGGAATATTAAATTACATCCTTTTTAATAGGTCAAACCAACAAGTACTCTGTGTACATCTTCAGCCTGATGTAGTTTGTTCCTCTGTCACAGAGCTGCATTGTTGTCCAAAGACTATTAAAACACCAGTGAGTCGCACTGTTGCACTGGGTGTCATGTTCCTTTATTACAACAAGCACAGGGACTGTAGTCCATCCCACATACACCGCCCTGCTGCCAGAGATACTCCTGAGCACGTATCAATCCACAGCTGGAAATAGTCCCCAACAAATGCACTATACTGCTTTTTATTTTTTTAATCTTTTTACATTTGAGAAAAACTAGTTACTGGGCCTTTTTAAAAAAAGTTGAAGTGTCTATTTGTGACTTGATTTACATATTTCGGTCTGTTGGAATTTTCTGCTCTAATACAGTTGTTGCAGTATTATATCGGTCTAGTTTTTTGCCAACATTTCAGTCTAACCCCACTTAAACTAACAACGTTCTGAGTTCCAATTGTATTTTGTTTGTTCTGCAGCATCCAGCTTGCCATGGACTCCGTGTGTCGCTTCAAGTATTAACAAGCGTTTCTGCAAATCCATGGAAGCATCACATCAAATCAATCTGACGTGGAGTTGACGTTATTGTTTTTATCAACACTAACACTTTTTATTTTATTTTAAAACTTGTAATGTTGTTCAGATTCTATTGATCATTTTTGATATGTTTTTATGATGAGTTGCACTATCACTGAAGCGTTTGGATGATATTTTACTGCTTCCGATTTCTTTTCTGGACGATTTTATAATGTGGAATTGGTGTGAATTTGTTTTGCTCTCAGCTTTATTTGTGGTATGGAAGGATCTGGCATGAATGAATGAATGTTTGATTGACAGGTAAAGGACATACCACTAAACGTTGAATGTTTGTTGAAGCTCAAGAGACGTTGTATCGCAGGGATCTTGAAATAAATCTGACAGAACAAAACTTCTAAATAATGAATCCAATTATTTCCAGTGTTTTTACCTCTGTGGATATTCAGCACATGCAAGATCAAAATGGCACATTTTTGGGGGGTAAAACTTCACATGGTGGTAGTATTCACACTTTCTCACTAGCTAGTCTTCAGAAGAGGATTTCTGTGGTGCCTGACTGTTTATTTCAAATGAAAAGGGTTTAGAGCTACTTGGCACTTAAAGTACAGCTGATTCTGGTGGGATTATTAGTTTTTAAAATTTCACTTATTCTGTGAAGTATTTCTACCATTCCAGTTGATGTCTATGGTATTATGACAATCTCATGACTTTTCCTCTAGCGCCACCATGAGGTTCATATTTGTGGTTCTGAGTGAAATGTGTCTCCACAACTGCTTGATGGATTGCCATGGTATGTGGTACATTCCCACCCTCTCAGGAGGGTATTGGGGAGCATTGTTAAGTTTTCATCAAAAATGTATTGTATCAAATCCTTTTTTGTGTGTTGGTTTTATTATTATTTATGACCAAATACTTAAAGAACTAATAGCATTCACAGTTGTACTTCGTGATTAGTCTCTGTCATGAAAGCCCACATTAAATATCTCATGAAAAATTTAAAAATAATGAAATTACGACATCCAATGGCGATATTTTGACTTGCATCTTAAAATTAAAAAAGTGTAATGAAGCTGTATTTTAATTCTTTGGGGCCTTTAATGTGATGTATTAATGTACCCCTGCATTTATTATTTGATGGGCCGATATTTGATATTACCTGTCTATTTATATTGTTTGCCTTTTAATTACTTTAACTATTTTAGTTACTTTATTTCATGTTGGTCTTTTAATTGTTTGATCCGATTATTTATTATCAAGTCCCCCTCCACTCAAACATGTTTTCCGCTTAGTTCATTTACTAAGTGTTAAAGAAAAAACTATCAGACACATAATAATATTGAAAGCAGGGTATTTTTAAAATATATCTTTAATAGTTCATGTTTAATTGTTTAGGCATAGTTGTAGAGCATTTGAGCTCAGCGTCTGACCGGCTGTTATGGTTAAAATGGTTCCCCTAGCAGGATGGTCCCCCCACTCCGCAGCTAGCTTTTCTTTAGCATGACTAAAGATAATATATAAAATTTAAAATATGCGCTGGCTGGTTTTCTTTTAAACTGCAAGTATTAGTATTACTTGTTTAACAGTGTGTGTGTATATAACATGTTTTTATTTTATTTTATGGAAATATAATTATTTACAAGGCAGTAGCGTCCAGTTTTAAGCAGGCAGGGAACGCTGCTACCTAATTCCGTGGGGTCCTTCGAGGTGGCCTGGTTTAATCTGTCCCGACCTGCCTGCCTTATAAATCAGGAAGCTAGCCGGACCGAGAGCAGGATTTGTAACATGAAAGCGCGACAGACCACAGACAAGCTTTGCTAGCAGACGGACTCTCCGCTGAGCTACGTCGCCTGCTTGGATTAAACATTAGCTGTGACTACTTTGTTAGTTCACAGCGACGTTTGTTTTGTTTTAAGGCTCGCTACGTTAGCTTATTTGCGAACTTTAACACACAGGTCCGCATCGAGATTCATCCACAGCTGGTTCAGGTTTCGCAAGACGGCTAGCAGGTCTGTAACACTTCACCATGGGATCCAGAGCGTCCACGTTACTCCGAGAAGAGGAAATCGAAGAAATTAAGAAGGAGACTGGCTGTAAGTTGAGCTCAGACTAATTCCTGTAATGAAGATGAAGACTGTTAGACATTAGCTGCCTCTTCTACTCACACCTTTATGTTGCCACTCACCACAGTTAGCCAGTTACCTGAAGCCTAACCCTTCTTTAGTAATATCCCCAAAACACGTACTAAGAAGTTGTGCTAATTGCATTATTGACACGTGTGCTTTTAAGATGACCGTTATGATCCATAACTAGCTCCAGTGATTAGGAGGAAGGTTATTTGCCCGGTTCTCTCCCGGTCATCTGGTAGTAAAGTGTTCGGCTCTTCTGGTGTCCTCCCACAGTCTCCCACAGCCAGATCACCCGCCTGTACAGCCGCTTCACCAGTCTGGATAAAGGTGAAAACGGCACCCTCGGGTAAGAAAAACCAACATACCCTCCACCGTGGGGAGAAAAACACGTTAAACATCAGTCAGATGCTGTGGCTGGTTAGTTTGGCTTCTTACCCATTTTCTATCATGGAGGACAGGTTGGCCAGTTAAATGATAAGTGATCCTAAACTTCATCATCGCTCACTTACAGCTGTGCAAATTGTTATTAAATGAAGTTGCCTTTTTTTTTTTAGCTTTGTTAGTGTTTCTCTCTTTTACATTAAGAAAAGATTTGTTCACCAGGTACAGAAATGTGATGTTCAATTTTATTTATATAGCGCCATATCATAACATAAGCTTTCTCAGGGCACTCAATGTTCATATGATGAGATAAGATGTTCATATAGAATACAGACAAATACTAATGAGCAGAAACAGACTATTTAAATACAGTTGTAAATAGTGTTTTTGTGGATTTTACACATTTGGAGTTAGTCAATTTTGCACTATATGACTAGGAATCCAAAAGGGTGGTGACACTGTACTGTCATAAAGGTCACAGAGATAACAGCTGTGAGCCACAGAGTAGCAAGGCATCACTCATTATTTACTCATTCACTGTCGCTTAGAATAAATCCTTCATTTTATCTGAGCACAGTCAGGGTTTGAGTTTTCAGCTGAGACATTTCCTCTGTGGTTTGTGATTAACTTCTAATCTCTGTCCTTAGTCTGAGCAGATCGAGCAATAGGTGAAGAAACGGGTAATCATTAAGGCTGCTAAAACATTACTTTGAAGCTTTGCTTTGGCAACGAGGGTTCATTTGCAGATCAGCCTCTCAAGGGTAAAATAAAACCCCCCATCTCCCTTTACGGATCTTTTAAAAGACGTTGTGTTTACACATAACACGTTCTTGATCTTGCTCCAGTGCTTTCAGTCACAGCACGCAGTCGGGCACATTCCCGTCTCCCACAAGGTGACTTTCTTATCATTTCTGAGTTGCCACAACAGTGAGGTTTTACTTGTGTCTCAGCCGGACAACTTCCGCTCCCACTGACGGACCGGGGGACCTTTTCACTCGCCAACAAATACTAGAACTCAATCAGTAGATGTACTTTATTTATATGCTGTCCTGTTTCCCGCTCATCTTCCGTGCAGTCCAGTCAAGTCTGACCGAAGAATGACGAAGACACTGATGAAGAGCTCTGTACTGTCGTATCTGTAACGTCTTTTTGGATTTCTTTTATTAGGCTTTGTGGCGCTGGGATTTAAATGTGCATGATATTTTGATTGTGTCTTCAGTCGGGAAGACTTCCAGAGGATCCCGGAGTTGGCCATCAATCCGCTGGGAGACAGAATCATCAACGCGTTCTTTCCTGAGGGGTGAGTCGTCCCTGTTATTTGTCCGCCGTCTGCGAAGATCTTGTTGTTCTCGCGGGAGGGTGCGTTATAGATTTGAGTCACAGCTGCCACAAAGCTGGACGAGGCTGCGGCTGCTGGACTGCAGACTTGAGAGAGGCTCCGGCTTTTCTGCCAGTTCTGCATTTGAGGGGGAAGAGAAAAAAAATCACCCGGGGTTTTTTGACCAACCGCTGGTTCTTTCTGTATATTCGACAGCTGTTTGGCCGTTTTTATCAGTCTGAAAGCTGGAAACCAGATGTTTTCAAATGTATCATTAAAATCCCAAAAGGTCAGACGTGTAGGCGTCTTAATTTTAGCTGTGGATTTATGGTTTTGGTGTCCTTGTTGCTCTGGTTTTGGCTTGTTTGTTACAGAACAACTTGAGAATAGAGGAGGAGAGCGGTGTTAGGTTACGACTAGTTTGAGTTTTCATTGTGCTGCCCAGGCAGCTAATGAGTACGAAGGTAATCTGAGCCGCCTTTTAAAGACATTACTTCCGTTTTGTGTCTGATTATGATACTCTGTCTCTGGGTTTCAGAGAGGACCAGGTGAACTTCAGGGGCTTCATGCGGACCCTGGCTCACTTCAGGCCGATCGAGGACAACGAGAAGAACAAGAACGCCGCCGCCAGCGAGCCGCTCAACAGCAGGACGAACAAGCTGCTCTGTGAGTGTCTGGGCGGAGCTGGTGACCACTGTCATGTACATTCACAGGGTCCCATGAAGCATGCTTACTGTGCCGGCCATGACTTATATGTATCTTATTTTATTTTCCCAGTTGCTTTTCGTCTGTATGACCTGGACAGAGATGACAAAATCTCTCGGGATGAGCTGCTGCAGGTGAGTGGGTTGGTTTGTCATGTAAATAAGATGCTGAGTCACAGTCACGGTTTGCAGAAACACCTGGTTCATGCGAGAAGTAAAGCAGCCAGATGGTGAATATTCGCTTTCAAGTGTTTCTTTTCTTCGTGGGAATCCATTACCTCTGAAATATTTGCTGTTCAGTTTAACAAAGGAACAAATGCTGTTGTGCAACATCTATGCCAGAATGCTGTGCAGCGCGAGGGATTTCCCTGTCAATGAGGAGACTTTGCCCTTGTGCTGATAATAATACGATCTCTCGCCTTAACTACAGGTTGATTCTTCCCAGACAGTCTAATATCCAGAGTTTTGGCTTCCCTCCGTGTCATTTGCTGTCGCTCTGTGAAGCCACCTGGGTTTCGGTAACATTGTGTGACCTGTAATTGCTGTAAGCTCGAGGTTGAATGACTCAGGCAGGTCTCTTGTTTTACGCACAACACTGCGTCGCGTGATGCACGAGACTGTGACTCTACACGTGCAACTCAGTGATGTTTTCAGTAAACACGTCTCTGCAGTATTTAGAATCGCATAATTCCTCAAAGTGTCGCCATTTAACCGGAACAACTACAAATTACTTCGTGTAGTGCTTAAATCCACGTGCACTAATGTTGTTTTCAAAACGTTTCACGTCTATAATTTGGTCTCTGCCAGGAACTGTTCATTAACCGTGAGGGGACTTTCTGTTGGTCCTCTGCAGGTCCTGCGGATGATGGTCGGTGTAAACATTTCAGATGAACAGCTTGGCAGCATCGCTGATCGCACCATACAGGAGGCCGACACAAACGGAGATAACTCCATTTCCTTCAATGAATTCATCAAGGCAAGTATTTTATACTTTTTATTTGATTTGATCACAGCCACCTCACGTTTACAGCTCTCTTGTGTACTTATTGGTGCTATTGTATTCTTTACTTTTCATGCTTTTTAAATCTAGAGGTTTGTTCTACTAAACTAGTAACAACATAACAAATGCAATTTGAAGGGTGGTTTTTAATGAAAAGCTCTGACCGTGTTACCACTACCACGAGCACATCCTGTGCATTTTTAGCATCCGAGGCCTCAGCGGGACACAAACTAGAGTCCAAGAGTGGCCACAGAGAAGAAAAACAAATATTCTAAGGACATTTTACACAGTACAGAAAGCCTTGTGTGTGCACAAAGTTTGTATCTTTGTTTAGTTACTGTGAGGGCACAAGGGACACGCGAGGAATTCTTTTAATCCAAGCCACACGGTTTCAAATGAAGAAATTGATTTTCAAATATCGATTCAACACATTAAGGGATCACAACAGAGAAACAGTTGTTTTTAGTATCTAAACTTCTGATTTGTTTCCGCAGGTGTTGGAGAAGGTGGATGTGGAACAGAAAATGAGCATCCGTTTCCTGCATTAAGTTGTTTGTGTTTTGTTTTTTTTGTTTTTTTTCTTTTAAAGAAATTTGAGTAGCGCTTCAACGTGCCAGTCGATGTCGAAACACATCCTCCTCCAGCTTCTCAGCCGGCTGCTGTGGCCCACACTACGAGTGCACCCAGTCAGACCAAGCATTAGGTAGATAATGTCTTAGACCTTGAGTTTCTGCCTTTGCGCACTGCTCTGTAAAGAAAGGGAAATGTTGTGTGCCTTGGATTGTTTTTATGCAATGTGACTGTGTGTTTCTTTCCCAGCAATGGAACATTATTTATTAGAAACGTTTAGAGGGTCACAGTTGGTACCATTGGGTTCTACTTTTCACATGAAACGTTATTTTATAGCATGGAACCATAAAGTGATTTTCTTTTGCAGTGAGTAAGTTTTTTTTATTCTAAGTTTACTACACTGTGCCATGGATATTTAGCACATCCTGCGTCTTTGTCAAATATGCAATGGTTCAAAGCGAAACTGGTAAGATGTGTTATTCCACTACAAAACAGTGTTTTTAACGCTAACAGGATCTGTTGACTCCTTTTTTCTTTGACTTGTGGCAGAGCAGAGTTCTAGTAAACGAGAACCTTTGGCCATGTTCGTGTTTTCCCCCTGTGTGGGTCAACCTAGGTACTGCCAACAGATTGTAATTACCTGTTCAAATGTTGGATTTCAACCAAAGAAATTTTCACCCTCTTTCAAAGGTAATAACCACCCAGGACCTGCAGGAGCCACAGCTGATCCAACATGTGTAAAATATGATATTTAAACAGGTGTTGAATCATTTACAACAAAAAACTGTGGTGGTAATAATGTGGATTTCACACAATGTTGCCGTCTCTTACACCAGTATGTGATGTTCCCTTGCACCGGTTCTAACTGGTAACTTAATAGTAAATTTGCTAAATGGTATCACTAGTATTTAGCTGCCACTGTGACCTGCTTTATAAAGGTTTTATCTTCTGATTTAGTTGTAATAAATCCCTGGCTGACAGTTCCAGGCCCTGTGGTGGAAACTGGGCTGTGGCCCATTCAGTTTGTAGACTTAAAACAGGTAATCCCAAGATAACGCGATATGCTTCTATTTGTGTCCCTGTGACTGAGAAAAAATGTCCTGATTTATGCACTGCTTAATATTTGTCTTCCAATGAATTTCCCCCACTGACTAGTACCAGATGCTGAAGAGAATCAAATGCATTGATTATATATTTTAAGTACAGGCTAGCGTAAAACAGAAAGTATTGTGAGTTTGTTACATCATCACAAGAACACCCTCCTGCAGCTGAGTGCAGGAAATACAACCATTTTTTAAAATCATTATGTGATTATCAATCGGATACGATTCACATGTTATGGGATGTTGTGTCTTGGTGTTTTTCAAAGTGATTCATATGATTTAAATAAATAAGTGCCATGCTTGGTTTGTCTCATACATTGGTAAAGTATCTGGTTTAGGGGGTGTATAATGTTTTACCTTCTGAATCTGGTTTATTTCAGTCCTAAACGTACAAATGTAAACCGATGCCAAACAAACATGCGAACACTAAAGAACTAGGCCTACAAATGTTTGCTTACTGGTGAGATTTTAAACTTCATTTAGCTAAATTGTATTTTACAGCAAAAAAAAACATTTATATGTGATTGAATTAGAATAAGGTTGCAAAAAAGTGTTATTTTATGGGTTAGTCAGTTAACATTAGAAAAGTGTCACAGTAAATTAGAGCAGTTAGCTAGACCACCTAGCATATCACTGACAGGCCTCTAGCTAACGTTTATACATCGGTAATGTAATGGGCTGTTCTTCGGAATTAAAGCTTTTAATGCTCAAGAACATTTAAGTTGTGATACTTTACACTCTGACCTGCATTTAAAATAACTTTAAAGCATGGATATTTGTTAACTTTGGTCATTGCGGTGTTCAGGGAGGCGGCAGTAAACGCACCACAAAGATGATTGATAACAGGAGAAAAAAGTACTTCCGGGGCGGGCTTTAATCTTGATTGACAGGTCTCCGGCACAATCACCGCACTCTTCCGCTGGCTCGTAGTAACAAGGCGAAAATGGCGTAGAGCGGAGGGTGTGCGGAGAAGAGGACGCGGGGACCTTCTCCTCTCCGGGGTGCAAGGAGGGAGAAAGGGGGACCCGGAGGTTCTTCGGTTTGTTCTTCTAGATATGTTTCCACACTCGGCGCCGCCAACTCTCCCTAGAATAAACCCGGCATACGTGCAGTTTGGGAGACCCAAATGTGTGACCGGAGCGGAAGAAACCCCCCTGGCTTTTGTTGATCATTACGAGCAGCTGCAGCTCGACCCACAGTGGAAATACCTCCGCATCCTCGCGGACCGACGCTCACAGCAAGGTCAGTGCCTCTCGTGCGGGAGCCGCGCGCCAGCGTCAGCACGTCTTTCTGCCCATTCTCCTCTTTTGGGGAATTGTCGGTGTAGTTAAAAGAGGAAATTCACTCTTGCATTAAACATACATTCTGCTATTATAGGATGTTTTTTTCCAGACACTAAATCTGCACAATCCTGGCCTGTAAAAAACCAGGTGTCGGATTTGTCTAAATTAGAACTGGAACAATGAGTTGATGGATCGATCAGTCGACAGATAATTTTGACAGTTGATTAGCAATTTTTTCAATCACAAATACCAAACATTAACGTGAATATTCGCCGTTTTCGCTGTTTTATCTCACTGTAAACTTATCTGTGTTTTTTGATTGTTTCTTTTTCTTGATGAAGCTTGAAGCTTTAGGAAATTGTATCAGCTATGTTTCACTGTTTCCTGACATTTTATAGAGCAAACGATCAATGAATCAATACATTGAGAAAGAATTAGCTGATGTCTGGATGACATCATTTACGTGGTCTTGTCTTTCAGCTGCCCGGCTTCAGAAGAGACACATTGAAACTGGACTGTACAGTAATATAGAAATGATAATATAGAAATGATGTGTGAATTGTTATTCTAGGATGGAGTTTCCAGTCAATGCAGTCGTGAACGTCTCCCCTCAAATCCGCCTCAGCACCATCGACGGATTGTTTCCACAGAGACCCGTGGAGGTAAAGGACGGACAGTCACTGTGAAGATGACCTCTTCTGGGCTTTTGGGACACGGGTGCCCTCCTTCCTTCCTGCTGGGACATTGGCCCTCTTTCCTCCACAGCAACCCCCCCCCCCCCCCTTCCACCTGTCCTGGCCTGCTCCTGCATCATCCGTCCAGATTGTGGGCCATTCTGACCTCCATCACAGACTCCCTGACTGCATCTACATGCAGCCAAACGTTCTCATCAGGCTGCGTGTAAACAGTCACTGATGCTTCCTGAATAAGTAAAAAAACAAGTCCCCACACCCTAATTAGATCAAAAATCAGTTTGATAATGAACAAACCTTTAGTTCCCTGGGAAGAACGTAAAGACACGCGATACTGTAGCGAAGATCACGGCCTGTGATTAAATTAGACTCATCGGGTGTGTTTTTTTTCTCGCACTACCTCATCAACATAAGTCCAACAGGAGTGAAAGGGAGCGTGATCATTAACTGAATGGTTGTCAAGCGCCACAGCAGTTTTATACATCGTTCCTGGATGAATTGAGAGCAGCCCAGAAGCACATGATGCACACAGTCATTTACCTTCACTTCATCCATTGACTCACTCACACTGTGGTCCCCTATGCATCTTTTCTAAAGGAAGTTCACAAAGATAGTTTTTTTTTTGTGCAGTAGCAGGTAGAGACAGAATTGGCAATATTCTTCTTGTGTATTTAATCATTGAGATCCCGAAAAATAGGCAACTTACAGTATTTAAAGTTAATCTTTATTACGACATTTTATTCTTCATTTTGTCTTTGTCTTTCCTTCCTTTACATACTTTTATTTAGTCTTTCTCCCATTTGATATGTTCTCATTTAGTCCCCCCCCCCCCCAACCCGACCTTGTTTTTCGATGTTTTAAAACCGTATGAGACTCATTAACAGGACGTTCACTACACGCTGCAGGTACAGACACGATGGACCATTTGATTCCTTTCGTGCCATGAACCGTGAGACAGAATCATCCCGTGTATCTGGTTGATAAAAAACCACACCTGAAGGAAACCCTGGTCTCTCTTATTACACTTTATTATCATATGATTTCCATATATTTAAAAAAAAATCACATCTACCGGGATTTGTGCAATATTTGATCTTAACTGTCATGTTGTTGACCAAACTGTATATTGTATAAACAAGTGACAAGTTGTTTGAAAGCAACAAAATCACCAATGTCTTCCATTAAGATATGTATAGACTCATGTGCATTAGCTTATTTAGCGGGACTGTGGTGCCAACATTACAGTAGCCATGCATGACCAGTAGTGATGCTTGCTTCATGAAGAATAGTGATCGACTTCTAGACTAAGCTGGACCTTTTTAAAACTGCAGAAACCATTTGAGAAAGAAACTACAGGACGGTAGATTACTACGTTTGAAATGCACCACATTTCACTACAGCTTTGCCCTAGAATCTCAGACTAATGCACGACCTCCTTTTTATTTCACGTCTCGGCTGTAGAACGAGTCGCACGATGGAAATACAGTTAAAGTATGCCACAGTCGGGGTATGCAGTTAATAAGTATTGTTTCGCGTAGTTCTATAAAGGCGTATACGCTCAACATGAGTAAGTGCTTTCTGACGGAGCGGCTGTACGTTCTTAGATTCTTATCTGGGGAAAGAAAAGAGAAAAAAAGCTTGAGATGTCAAATTGTATTCGTGCACTCTCGAGCATCAAAAGAATTAGGTCCAAAGTCTCAGATGTGAGAGGGAACCTTCAGAGAAATGTCATATTAAGAGCAGTACTTTAATCTTCGATTTGGATATCGTTTCCGGGAATCCGACGTAGTGTTTTAGTCTTAGAATGCAGATCTCACCATGACATTGTATTGTACATAATACCTCACAGTTTGGGGATTCAGAGCGATATATTTTAATCCATAAAATTGTATTTGATTAGAGTTTTAGAAGCAATAACCTACAATAATGCATGAGTTTAGTGCCAGGGTGTAAGTGTTAAAAGGTGTGTGTAATGTCATGTGGAGAGGAACCCCCAGCCCCCCACTTTTATGCCTACTGTAGCTGTCCATTAGTCACTCTCTGGGGAGTGGTACAGTATTGGGCTTCAGAGGCCAGTATCGCTTCTGAAGGTGTGGGATACTTCCTGCAGAACAAGTGCATACATGCGGGTAGCTGTAGCATCATGGTATTACACTGAGAAATTCAACTAAAGACTTTCACAGACTCATTTCCCTTCCTTGTATTCTTTGAACACCAAACCAGTAACCTGAACTGATCGGTTCCAGAGGTTCTTTAGATTCCAACATGTAACGTTTTTCCATCACCAAACCCCCCTCTTCCTTTTAGAAACAGACTTTCAGTAACTGTGGCTGCGAAGGACTTACCGAACGAACTTGACACTTGTTTGAAAAGCACTTTCTCTCTTTATACCAACTTGCACCGTCATCATCACCATCCTGTCTTGAATACTGTGTTCTAAAAACCCCATAATGCTCTCTGTGGGGATTTATAATCACCATTTATAAGCAAGTAGGCGTCTAGCAACATGAATAGATGGGTTTAAAAAATATGCATGACTTAGCAGAATAATGAATGATTGTATTGCATGCAATAATCCAACTTTGTAATGTGAATGAGTGTAATTAGGCTATCGAGATGTTCATGTCAGATGTTCTGTGACAAGGTGACAACTTGGGCACGGTTGTTTGACACAACAGCAAGCACGCCGAGGTAGCTTTGGGCATCAGTCGTGGTTTTTACAGACTAAACTGCACCAAAATAGAAGTAGCGGAGAGTATTTAAGTGTTTCTGCTCTCACTCTCTGTTGTGCCAAACATGAACACGGCAGCGCGGCCGGCTCAGAAACACCAGTCAACCTTTGTTCCCATGAAAAGAAGAAATAATAAAAGCTTAGCTAAAATGACATTACTTTGTTGGTCAACTTTTCCACTGAAGAGGTGGACTGTGTAGAAACTATGCACTCCGGAGGGAGGATGTGGGCATGCTTATTATGTGTGAGCCTCTTGTCTGGTTTTGTATGAACTAAAAATCAAAAGAATCTGTATCAGACATTCAGCAATAAAATGCAGCATGGTGCCAATTGGACGACTGCGTGTTGGTGTTTGCTTACAGTTTGAGTGACGTTACTGAATGATTGACTTAATGTACGTTATCATCTTCATTGCCTTGCTAACACCTGTGAGGATGCCAGAAAACTAAAGTATTAAAAAATAAAAAACGAGACTGATTACATTGTTATTCAACACTAGCGTGGCACAAAGAGCATTTTGGGAAATACATTTACTTTGTTCCTAAGTTTGCAAAGATGGTCTTATGTCTGTGCGCTAGGTATAGACCTGAAACCATGAGGCAATTAGCCTAGCTTAGCATAAAGACTGGAAGCGGGGCCAAACAGCTAGCATAGCTATCGTAAAGTTTAAAAAGTTGCCTCTTAGCACCTCTAAAGTTCATTAGATAAACTTTACTTTAAACTTTACTGACATAAAATAATTTACACCAAGATGCAGACAAAATAGGGAATGTTATCCTAAACATACATTAACACAAGCAGATATAAAAATAAAGTAAGTAAGTATGTTTAGCTTATACCAGTTGTCATGGCCTTGTGGTTCTGAAGTTTTAGTTTCCATACAGATACTAATGGTGACGTTTACATTTGGGTTAATTATTTTGGCCTCAGGACTTGCTGCTGTGAATGAGATTTCCCCAAAATAAAAAGCAGATGCACAATTTAGAAATAACTTCCCACCTCCAAACATTACAGATGTTTTAAGAAAACTCACCATGTCAAATATTTTAGTGGAGGTGCAGTCCCAAAACAGATGAGCTTAAATCTCATCACAACAGCGGAGGCCGACTGTAACTGTTGCCAGGCAACTGAAACTACAGCACGAGGCACAAAAGAAGAAGTGGGCGGATGGATAAACAGCTGTTTAGCATGTCATATTGCACCTCTCTAGAGCAGTTGTAATAAAGTGTTTTCTAATTAAAATAATATAAAAACGTAACCATGTTGAACGAGCATTAAGCTCAAAGCACACAAACTCACTAGTTTTACAAGTATGGATGATCTGCAGTGTTGGACAGATGTCCGTTTGATTAAGTCGAGGAGCGTCAGTGTCCCAGATGTTATGTCAATCTGATAGTTGTCAAGATGTTTCACTCTGGACCAAATGTTAAAAATACACACATCCTCAGGTCTGGCAAAGTTGAAAATGGATTTAAGAGGTCTTTGACAATTGTAGAGAAAAACTGGAGTACCTCATTTTAAATACTACAATATCCACAATGCATCTGCAGAGATTGGTAAAAAACAAATAAAGAAGACAGACTGCCTGCATGATTAAATAATATTTAATGGAAACACAAAACACGGGCAGAAAAACAAGAAATTACAATGCAAACTAGTCCACAAGACCGACTGGAGAACACATGGTCCCTTATCCCTGGACTAGGTACAGCCTGCCTGTCCAGTTTACTGGTAACACTTCTTTCTCACAGCCAGTCTGCTCTTAATGCGTGCCATGCGATCCAACTGTGCTTCAATCTGCTGCCTCAACTGCGGAGGAAAGAGACAAACACCATTTGTTTTTTCAGTAGAAAAGCCTCAGTCGTTCCTGTCTTGGGATTTCTTGACACAGTAGTCCTTTGTCACACTTGAACTTTTAAACCAGTGGGAAAACGCCCAGATGTACAAATTCAAAAGGGAACTGGATTTACTGGAATGCTGGTTTAACCCTCAACCTCAGCCTGAACCTTCAAACTTAATTACCCGTTTTAGAAAAATTAACTCTTTTAAAATGATTGAATTGGTCGTAGAAAATGGCCAGATTATACCAAGGAAGTGCTTATCATATGTCACTGATGGTAGAGAGTGTAATGAGAGTATGAGAATGAAATGAAGCTCTGTAGTTTTATATATGGGTATTAGTCCTCAGATTTCATGGTCTCACCTCATTCATGCTTACACTGATGGGCTTCAGATCAAATGAAAGTGTGGATGCTTTCACCACTGAGCTGCTGTTGAGGATGTAACTGTGGAGAAAAACAGGATGTAGGAAGTGATGTAGCCTCAACTCGTTTCCTACCAACAGTATCCATAAAGACAGGAATCAGTCGATTGTGTCGTGACGTAGAAACGTGTGAAATTGGGTTAGTTTCATCTCTAACCTGAGCTTTAAAAAAAAAAAAAACAATTCACACATTGCACAATCTCATAAGGCACATGTTTATTTAGCCTCTCTGGATGGCAGTAAACACCGTACACAAGAAGTCAATATGCTTGTGTGCTCGCGGAGGCAGCAGAGCTTACCAGCTGATGTTTGCTTTGCAGAGGAGAAAGAGGGAGCGGACCGGGGCTAAATGAGACGGGGCCGAATGGATCACTTTCCCCAGAGCAGAGCAGCAGCAGCGACATTTCAGAGAACTGTAGATGCTGAGAGAAAAGGACAGCAGTGAAAGCAGAAAGGAGGCCGAGCCGAAGCCTTTCAGTGAATGTGGCCGGCCCGTACAACAACACAGTCCTTTATCACAGTCAGTAACCTGCAGGGGACGACGGAGCACGGAGCTGCTGTGTGCAACCTGTGCAAACACAGCCAGTCCATGCACTCAAAGATTATAGTTTGTTCCCCACCCAGAGTTCAGATCATCATTTCAATATTTTGAACCTAAATCTGATATTGCATTTTGCTGCACTGGGACATTTACGTGTTAGATTACATGCATAACTGTCTAGAATTTCATTCATTCATGGATTTCGGTTTTTATACATATTTAAGATTTACCCACATGATAAGGTTTTGTGAAGTTGTCTCCTGTAACTTGTGTTTTTAAGTAGCATAACAACAAATTGCCTCTACAAGAGCATGATGTCATATCCAGCTGAGGAAATACTAAAGGCATATTTACAGCTCACTCACCAATTAGCCATTTCCCCTTTATGTACCGACTCCACTGCATCACTGACGACCACATCATTGGTTACTCCTGAAGGGAGACAAGCAGCAAGGTGTTGGTTAATATCATATGGGAATTAAACCCTGCCAATTAAAGAACATGCCAGAAAACACATGAGCAAAAGCTAAATACAACATTTTATTTCATAAAACAAAATCAGCAACGCGTAATAGGTTTTACAATAAATTAAGTCAACAATAAGTCATGTGATATCAACTAAGTTATTATCTAAATGACCACTAAACAAACTTAAAATCAGAAACAGATTTATTGCCAAGTAGGTTTACACATGCAAGGCATTTGTTTTGGTGCATAGAAGAGCATAAATATACAGGAGATTTTAAATAAAACCACTAGAAGCAAGGACTTTTTAAAAAGCAAGCCAATTCAATATAAATAGAGAATTTAGCGATAAAAACTGTACACTAATAAGAAAAAGAAGCGCTGTACATTTTGAGCAGACTCCATCCACTGAGGAAGACCCTCGGGGCCATCGTCCACTCACTACACTACAGACACACAAGAGGTCCGTTTACCAGCACGAGCTCATTTCTTGTATCAAATACACCCAGAAAAGTATTTCCCAGAGAGCTGAAGTGAACCTACTCAGACACATGATGGAGTCCATACTTTTGATCTCCCCGCAGACGCTCAACGAGTCCCCCAAAACAGAGTTGCAGTGCTGACAGTGGAGAGTGAAGCGCTGTTTGCGTTCTTCGTCCAGCTTCACGTCCTTAGTGCGTTGGATTAAGAGGCTCTCGTCAAATTCCATGTTACCTTTGTAGTTTTGCGGAGCTAAAATAGCTAGCTTAGCTGTCCCGCGGGTGGATTTGAACGCAGGATCTCTTCCTTTACGTCGGCGGGACGTGACGTTAGTTTTCTCGGCGTAACGCTGCCATCATCTGGAGAAGTGAAAGAAATGCCGACATGCTGCCAAAAGAACATTCGTTGTAAACATTTAACACAATAAAACAAGTGAATGATAAATAGGCTTGTGCCAAAATAATGAATTTTGACTTATTTGAAAAAAATCGTCTTTTTTCTTCTTCTTCTTCTCCTTTTATGGCGGTTGGCAAACAACGTTATGGTGCATTACCGCCACCAGCTGGTATGGAGTGTGGATATGGATTTAATTTTATCGAACTGATTAAAATTTAAAAACAAAACAAAATTTTTAAATAAAATAAAATAAAAACCGTTTCCCTAATTTAAATAATGTGCAGGTTAATCCTATATGATTAAAACGTAGCCTGGATATTATAGTTCTCCCTGTGCTTCTCATCCTGACAGCTTTTCTTTGTATTCTGTAAAACGACCTTCCTGTTATCTCTTCTTCCCACTCCTTTTGCCACCTTTCTCTAAACTTTTGTTTAATTATTGTCTTCATTTCTGTTTTACTAAAGTGTATTTTATGTCAGTGTGATCGGTTTGTGTGTCTTCTTTTTCTACCTGTCAGCTAGTTCAGCTCAAATCTTAGGTTGGCAGAGCGCAAAAAAAGAAAGAAAGTTATCTTCGCCCTGATTGGCTGCGAGGCACATCCGGTCACAAACTGGAGCCAATCAAACGGCTCCCGCTGCTGTGTTTTGAATCGGAGTGGTTTTAACCGTCAGGCGCCGCCGCAGCTCGCAAAGCCGGAGAATACAAACGTGTGTGCGCTGATTTCCTCTAACCAAACGGACTAAACTATCACACCAACATGGATTTGAACTCCATGAAATATCCGCAGTTGCGAAGTCTCGCCAAGGAGCTTGGACTCAAAACGAGCATGAAGGTAAACGTAGCGATACTTGAGGCTTGATGAGCTTCGTCCAACAGTGCTACGCTAACGGTTACTGTAAGCTAACGTCTGCATTTGTGTGTAACTGGGCGAAATATATTAGCTTCTACTATATATACAAACATAGTATTGTTAGCTATTACTATACTAGCAAACGTTTTTTCTTTGTCCTAAAACAGGCCGATAAACTTCTGAAAGCGATCAAGCGGCATTATCAACAAGAAAAGAACAACATGGAGGAGGAAGGGCAGGTAACTCACTCCCGTCAATGATTCCGCTGCATTGCAAAATCAGTCTTTAAAATGCATTTTTTTGTTCACATCTGTACATACCAGTGTATTGTGGTGTCTTCCAGGGACAAGAAAAGGCTGTCACTGCAGTTCAAGAAGACGAACATGCGACGCAACACTGCGACGAAGAAAATAAAGACGCATCTTGCGAGGAAGACGTTTCCAGCTCCGCCGTGTTCGTGAACACACGTCGAGGAAAAGGGAACTGTACCAAGAGAAGCTTCTCTGATACTGCAACAGTGTGTGATGCCAAGTTACCTCCAAGTGCTGAGGAGGTATTACACATCACAACATGCCTAAAACACACATGCATAACGCGAACAGAAGTACTGAACAGCATGTACAAAAACCTTTATTATGGGAAGAAACGAATCACGTGTTTTGTGCACGTGTATCTTCCGCTCCTCGCTGCACACGATGACTTTGTTGTTGTATCAATTCATGGCGATCAGGAGGATTAAAGACTTAAACGACCCTTGTTCCTTTTTAAGGTTGACATTGAAGCGGTTGCATCTGTTGAACGCTCTCGTGCTAAGAAGAGAAAGGTGTCCTCTGACAAAACTGCTAAGGAGTGTCAGTCCACTGGCAGCGAGCAGCAGCGGCCTGACGTTCAGGATGAAGCACCACAACGTGGGGATACAGGTCAGTAGTATGGTTTGATGAAAGATACAAACTTGTAACAGTTGATTTCTTCTGGAGCTTAATGTGTGACCACTGTCTTTCCTCAGAGAGTCTTGGCTTTAACACGAAGATGTGAGTATGATCCCATACTAATCGTTTATTTGTCATACCTCATTGTTCCCAGACAAAGTACAAAAAGTGGCCAAAGCTGGGAAAATCCCGCGTTACCAAAAGCTCCAGCAGAAGAACAAGCCGCTGTTGAAGCCTATCACTCCTAGTAAGTTCTATTTATTTCGTTCAATCTGCCTTTGAACCAAAATCCAGAGTCCACATTACAACAAGGGAGAGGTTTTACCCCCAAAACTCTCAAAATGTTTTTTTGTCTCTTTTGTAGACTTTAAAAAACTCCACGAGGCACATTTCAACAAGATGGAGTCGATTGACTCTTATGTCCAGCGAAAGAACAAGCAGGTGGGAACTTACAAAAGCGCAGCTAAAGAACTGAAGGTACTTTAAAGCTTAAAAAACCTGGCTGACTTTATTTATTAAGTGAACATGTTTTGTTTTTTTAAATGTTTTCCATTTTATTTGTAGAAGCCTTCAGACAACACTAAACTGCAGCAGGTTGATGACAAAGTGGTAAGTTTCACCACCCGTTGAACCTCCATAAGTTTCACAGTATATGATCTGCTTGCAGAGTTCAGTGGCGGTGACGACCTGTATGCATGTATTCCACAGAGTCGTGCTTCCATGTTCAGCCCCGTCCTGGCCAATAAGAAAGCGGCTGAGGAGACACGCAGACGCACTTTGCTCTCGGCCAGCAAAGCTCCTCCAAATAAACCCGCCGGGAAGGAAGACGCTTCGTTCAGGCCGTCTGTCCTTTCTGCTCGCAGGATCAACGTCCGGTGAGTCAGACGTTAATCGGCCACTCGTGTTCACTCTCCCAGGAAGTCCTCTCAGCCGCTCTCACGTGGTCACATTGTTCGCCGCCTTGACGTTCTCTTGTCTATAACATTATTACAGGGAAGTTTTCATGTTATATTGTTTTCCAACATTAAATCAGGGGCCGTTTAATGTGGTTTTTTGACACAGATTATCTTGCAGAGAAATATTTTCACTTTGACTACAAATAAAAACACATGCTTGTATTGTCTTTCTTTCTCTTGATTACCCTCCCTGATAAATACTTCTTATAAGCGCTGTGTATGTATTCAATGCTGTGCTTTAAGAACCAGATGTGTTTGTATGCAGGTTCTCAGAAGCCACTCATGACAATGAGCACAAGAGGTCCTTGCTGAAGACGCCGGCACGCATGTCGCCCCGCGTGATCTCGAGCACCCCACAAAAGACCGCTGAAGAAGGAATGCCCAACAACTTCA
The DNA here is from genome assembly GCA_036024295.1 of Nannoperca obscura. NCBI lineage: Eukaryota > Metazoa > Chordata > Actinopteri > Centrarchiformes > Percichthyidae > Nannoperca > Nannoperca obscura. The sequence continues at coordinate 26,351 of JAVQJL010033334.1, forward strand.
AGACTTCTGCTTTCTCAGCCACAATAACTCCAGGTACTTTTTTTTAATCCATGAAATGATATCTGAACTTGCCTGTATATATTTGTGAAGTGGGTGATGACTTTATTCTGCTCCTGAATTCCAAAGGACCGTTTGTTTTCACCGGCAACACGAGTACTTCAGCAACCCCCGGAACACAAAAGAAGTCCACCTTCGACCTGAAGGCCAGTCTGTCTCGTCCGCTCACCTACAAGCCCCACACAGGTGCTAAACCGCTTTTTAAATGTCTCTGCTTCACTGAACTGTAGAATCAGTAGATGGACAAATCTGTGACGGCGTGTGGGGTTTGTTTTTTTACAGGTAAACTGAAGCCGTTTGGAGAGACTAAAGAGAACACGGCAGAGAACACGGCGGTGAACAAGTCGCTGATCTCAAACTCGCATCAGAAAAATTACAAACAGCACCAAGTCCAGACGAGGTATGTATTTAAAATCAAAGTCTCGCACATCCATTTACCGTCACAGCATCCGTCTCTTATGGGTGTTCTTGCATCTTATTTTAGGGTGGACAGGAGAGCAAAACACATGGAAGACCGGAAGCAGAAGAAAGAGAGTATGCTTGGGGCACGAAGAGGCATTGTCATGATGTAGAAAAGCTCCTGTTTGTAGACGTTTGTACA
>JAVQJL010033345.1:0-14516 GCA_036024295.1 Nannoperca obscura
CTGCAAGTGACTTGCTCTGCAAGTGACTTGCTCTGCAAGTGACTTGCTCTGCAAGTGACTTGCTCTGCAAGTGACTTGCTCTGCAAGTGACTTGCTCTGCAAGTGACTTGCTCTGCGACTTGACCTACACTGGAGTGTAGCTGCAATAACGACACAGACACATAGAAAGAGACACACAAAGAGGGTGTGTAGATCAGGTTGTTCCTTCTTATCTGAAGGAAAAGGAGGACAAGTTGATCAATTTTACCTTGTCAGATACCCGTGTGTGTCTGAATGTACCCTTTTGTCTTCCTGTCTGTGTATATCTGCCTATTTGTGCTGTCAATGTGTCCACGCTTATCTCTGTTTATCTACTGTACGTCTGAACTGGAGAGTAGGTGATAGAAAGTGATAATATTTCACACCGTTGCCACTCTCGTCCAATCAATGAAATGTCTCAGCTATCTCCCATGTTCTCTGTTAACTCTCTATCTCTACAGTCCATCTTTTCTTCCAGACCTCACCTTTTTTCTTAATTTGTGTCATCTCCTTTCAAACCTCTCCTTCCTCCTCTCCCCAGGTTACCGTATTCGTTTGGGCTCCAGCACAGACAAAAAAGACTCTGGCCGTCTTCACGTGGACTTCGCTCAGGCCAGAGACGACCTGTATGAGTGGGAGTGTCGCCAGCGCATGTTGGCCAGGGAGGAGAGGCATCGGCGCAAGATGGAGGAGGATCGACTCCGGCCGCCCTCCCCTCCTCCCATCGTCCATTACTCCGAGCACGAGTGCAGTGAGCTTGGAGACAAGATCAAAGGTTGGTAGACAAACATGAAACATGCATTCTTGCTGAGTGTACTTAGATTATGAGTGAGATTTTGATGACATGGTCCATGGGCTTAATCATGGGGTTTAAAAGGTTACCACCTTACACATGTGGCGAGAGTGGGACAGTATATTGTAAGATTTAGGAATATTACCTGACTACCCTCACCCTGAAAAATATGCACAATTTCATAATATTAGACACACTAACCCTAAAAAGGAACACAGGTTCAAGTGTTGTTTCCACTACCAAAACTACTCCATTTTATTGAATGTTCACAAGTAGCAATATTTACAACAAAAAGGAGTAAGTCTTACTCCAGATACAATAGATGCCCTGGGTTTTCTGCCAGAACAGCTGTCAACACTGCTATTAACATCACGCTCATATCGCAGACCAAAGAGAATCATTTAGGAGCCTATACTCATAGAAAGGGGGTTACAGTATGTAACCAAAGGTCGTATGTTCGCCTGTTCATTTCTGTTGTTGTTGCGGTGTTTTCGTGTGAGAATTGTTTTGGCAGTGTGAGACTGAACGTGAAACACCAGGAGCGTGAAAGTTTTTCAGGCTAAATTGTAATAACTTTGGTGATCCCTTGACTTTTCAGGTAAAATGTTAAATTCGTCCAATACTTTGGTTAATAACCAAATAACTGCAAAACTAATGACCTTCCCATCACCCTCAGCTGTATTTTGTGTTTTGTGCTAATTAGCAAATGTTAGCATGCTAATGTGCTAAATTAAGATGATGAACATATACTTGCTAAACACTAGCAGATTGTTAGCTGAGATATTAGCATTTAGCTCAAAGCACTGCTGTGCCTAAGTACAGCATCACAGAGACATTAGCCTGGCTGTAGACTCTTAGCCACTGACTACACAGAAAGCATGTTGTCCGTCTCACACGCATCTCACTACACTTCTATTGTAAACAACCCAGTTGTCTTCACAGGCCGTGTGAGGGCTTGTGTTTTACGCACATGAATGCAACTCAAAGCTTATGTTTATGCACATAGCTAGTGATTGTGTGCGCTGCCAAAACATGGATGACTTACACTTTATACTATGCCTGAACACATCCTGTGTAGACAAAGGACTGCTGCTGCTCTGCTAATGTGCTGCTTTTTCTACATCGTTTGTGTAGACTTGGAGTTACTCCTGTTGCTTGATAATTTAAATGACTTAAACGATCAATGGACTACCAAAATGGTAGATGATTATTTTTCTGGTGATTGACTACTCATATAATTAATTAATCCTTTCGGCTATATAATAAATAACATAAATATTTACCAGTTGAAAATATAAACCGTTGCAGGGATGAAAATATGTTTAAGTTGATTCTAAATTTATTTAGAGCCAGCAGTGAAAGTAATTTAAACACACTTGATATTTCATCAAGTGTTCCTTAGTGTCTGCATACTTTTTCTCATTTGAGTGTTTCATACTTCTGCTTCCTACTGAGAATTCAAAGTGACTTGATACTTCATTCTTCTTGACTGCAAGGAGTTGTACTGTAATTTTAAATATTTAAATGCATGGTTGAGTATAGTTCGGTGTTCAGAGCACATATATAGGGATGTGAGAATATCTTGTTGAGCTTTGTGGATCTGTAATGCAATCAAACATCTGTGACAAGATATTCCCAGTTGATCCCCAGTGACACTCCCTCTTTACTGTACCATTAACAAGATGCAGTGGATGTGGAGTGTTGGTAATTTTTTGGTAGGTAGATGCCTTGCCGTTTTATTCAAATACCTGATTTATCTGCCAGTTGATGACTTAACAACCGCCATTCTCATCTATTTGTCAGATTTATGGAGGTCCATTTCCTGAACTTCACCCATTTTATGTGATTGTTCAATTCATACATATTTTAGAATCTGTTTGAATAAAGAAATAAAAGCATGGCAGAACAAAATTAATTGAGAAATGTCAGTGGATGATTACATTTTTGCTTAAGTGCAGCACCATTTTCTGAGATGTTTCACAGATTTGTGTCTTTTTCTTTCATCTGTTCAGAGATTTTTGGGATTGGCTGTGCAAAATAGTATATTTTTGTCTGGTAAAATTGTGATGTTCTGGATCGTTTTCTGCAAGTTTAAAGTGCCTCCTATCTCTTCCTTGTCAGAATAGCTCTGATATGGATGAAAAGAAAAAGGAAGAGAAACAAAGAGGATAGACGTTTTCTAATTGGGTATTTCTTTCTCATAAACCAAGGCAATACATTTTTATATTTGAATTTGTGTATTTATGTTCAGGTAATGCCTCAGCTGAAGGCCCATTAAATGAGAATCCCAATCTCTCTGGCCTCTGGCCATTGTCACTGATCGAATACCACTAATATTCCTTCAGATTGTCTATTAATAATGCCGCTGCAGGGGACATGTATTATGAGGCCTGAGCCTGCCTGTAAACAAACAGGAACACCTCAGGGATTCATGAGCTAACACCTTGATTCAATATCTGTAGCTGTGATAGGGCATCATTCGTGCAAGCCGCCTGATGGACCCCACTCTGTGTGTGTGTGTGTGTGTGTGTGTGTGTGTGTGTGTGTGTGGTTGAGAGCTACAGAAGGAAATTGAGAGCATCTGCAGAACCTGGCTTAAATAAATACCTCCCCAGCTGCTCAATCTGTAAAGACGCTAAGTAATGTTTATGTGTATGCACATGATGCATGTGCAACACTGTGTATGCGTGTGTGTGTGTGTGTGTGTGTGTGTGTGTGTGTGTGTTGTGGATGCTGACGTCCGTGTGTGGGAGCGTATTCTTTCCTATGCTCCTCTGACTTGTGCGCAGCACAGCGAGACAGCAGAGGACAGGACAACCACTGTGGAATAACAACAATAGAAATCAATAAAGTCTCCTGACATCATCTGATTATTCACCAGACAAAGCAGGAGTACTGCTAAACAACATGCACTTTGTAAACTGTGGCTATATAACATGGTGCTCACCTTTTATGTAGATATTTGGCGAATGTTGTTTACCAGAGTTTTATTTATAGGAAAGACGGGAGCTGATTGATTTCCCATGGAACTGTAATTTAAGCTCCTGCTCTTTTATGTTCAGTCTATAGATATGATACTTTTTTCCTCAATCATTTATTTAATCCATTCTATTCTTTTCTTCCCAAGATGACAGTAAGTTCTTGAAGTTATTTTCATCTCATCATCATCATGTCCTCATTCTTTCCTCCTAGACACTGCGTGTGACCTGGAGACAACCCAGCATACAGCTCAAAAAGATGTTGCTAAAACTGCTTGTACAAGTTCTAAACAACGCACAAACAGAGTTTGGATTTGAGCTGAGAGCGAAGATGATTTTTGCAACTTGCGTTCTTTTGCGAAACACTTTTATTGCTTGTACTTTGTGAAATGTATGCATAATAAAAGTGTTGGTGTTGTTATTGAACTTGCATGTCCCTGATGATCAAACACTTCCAGAGTAAATTTGCAGAGGTAGCTTTTCCTTGCTCCTGGTGACCGTAACGCTTTCCGTCTGCCCTCTTTTAGCTAGATAAAACATTGGTTGGTAGAGACTGTTCTGGTATTGTACTTGTGTGATATTGATGTTGGCCAAATTTCTTTCTTTCCTTTCTTCCCTTTTAATTCCTACTTTCCTCCTATCTTGGTCAAATGACTCAGAGTTTGTACAGACAGCACTTTTTTAACCTTTCTTATGTAGACTCCTTCACACTACTTCTGCCCAGATGACAGTAAATATACTGAGGGAATGCTCATATTGATCCACACTCTTGCTCTCTCCACCTCGTCACCTCCCTTTTTTCACTAGATGACAATAAGTTTCCAGAATCGGTGCGTGTGCTCTTGACCTGGCTGGAGCGAGGTGAAGTCAACCGCAGGAACGCCAACAATTTCTACTCCATGATCCAGTCCTCCAACAGCCACATCCGCCGGCTGATGAGCGAGAAGAGTCAGCATGAGAAGGAGATGGAAGAGGCCAAAGACAAGTTCAAGATCGCAATGGCCGCCATACTGGTTCAATGTGAGTAATTTCTGCTGTCACAAAGTGCATGAATATGTAGTTCAGGATGATACTAGCCAGGTCAGTAGCTTAATGTAAGTACAATCGTACAATTCACTTCTTATTATATGTTATAAGTTATAAGTTTTTATTGCAATTTACATTTTTAAATGTAACGCAACAGACACAGGGCAATGCCCTTAAATCTCTTCTGCCGATCCCACGCATATATATACCAACATCAATTCATATAACGTCGCCACAAGAACATTACTAACAAACAAAAAGTATTATATTTAGTTTCCTCTGTAAATATAAAACCTTTCAAAAGAAGATTACAAAGTACTTTACAGAGCAAAATAACAAAGCAATACTGTTAAATTACAAAAGACATTAAGTAATAATATAGATACTGTATGTATGAGAAAATGTTTAAAAGGTATCCAGTTAAGAAGGCGAAGCGTGATGACAGCTTTTTAGATTTGGTGAACAGCTTCGTGGCTGTATTTAATAATCAACAGGAGACCAGTTGTCTGATTGTGCCATGAGTACATGGAGCTACAATAGTCAAGCTGTTATTTATTCAAGCTGTCATCAAACCACAAAAGGGACCTCATTTTGGATATGCCCCTTAACAGGAGATGCACTTAGTGCACAAATGTAGCTCCATTGCAATCAAAAAACAAATCAAAATAAAAAATCACTTTTCTTACAATTTCTGGCAACATACTTAACATTAATAAACAAGCCTTTGACATTTGATTTGAGCAGGCTGAGCTATTTAGAGACAGAATAAAATTATATTTCATTTAAACTAATGCCCCTCAGTGTACATGCTTTTGTAAAAGGGGGAAACTCAGGACAAGTGCCATGAAGGCTTTCACTGCCGTGTATGCCGAACTGTGAGTCAAGAATACCTAGGAATTTTCAGATTGAATGTCTGTTAAACCCCCTGTATGAGCTGCTGAGTCCAACATGTTAAGCATCACAGAAATACAATATATTCAAAGGTGATATGCTTTAAATTCACAAAAAAAAAATTCGCCATAATGTCTCCAAAAATAGCACTTGCTGGCAATGAACACGATAACCATTTGTACTCTATTCAGAAATGTTTTTGCTTTTGTTCCTAAATGACTTGTCATGAATGCTCAACCAAACTCTTACCAGGTCCTAAGTTGGCAAATTATGCCTTAACATGGAATTTTGGCTCTGTTCCCCTGTCACCAGTCTTAGAAACAGGATAGTACCAGAGTCAGGAAGCATGTGGGGGCTCTGAGTGTGCTTTTTTTATTCACACGTACATACACTATGTAAACAATTTATCCTCGCCCCCGAATAAGAGCGCCCCATCCTGCAGAATTTAACATTTAGTTAGTGCTTCACTTGGGTAACAGGTGCAATCGACCATGCTACGCTGCAGTAATTCCCATAACACTCTGCAGTCTGCTATTTTATCACAGGTCACCACTCTATACACGCCATATCAAATGCTCAAATACCCAGAGAGAAATACCTTGACATAAATACGCTTTAACCCACACATTTTCACACGTACACTTACCAACACGCAAGGGTTTTCTCTCTATCTCGCTCTCTCACACAGAAAGCGAGCAATACTTTACATCAATGATAAATATAATACGCTTTTTACCAGACACATCATGTTTCAGGAGCAACTGAACTTGTAAAAGCTTACTGTAAGATAAAAATACACAGATTCTATCCTTGTGATGTAAAATTGATAATTTTTTTATCTAAATATTTTAATTCAAGCACACAAGGTATATATAATAATATATTTAAAAAATAATAATATAATAAGTGGACTGTATGACTTTAGCCATGCTTCAAAGCTACTACTTCTACTGCTGCTACAGTAGCCATAGCAACGGCACTGTCTGTTCATTACCATTGCAGACAGAATTTATCAGCATTTCATTTATCATAAATGTCTTGGTGGTTCTAGACTTCTGAATTGCCGCCCACATATGAGATTTAATCAGTGATTTCACCATTTGCTCTGGTGTTGTGCTTCTGACAGCTGTTTCCCATTGAGAATGGGGGTGTCATCATCCTCCACAGCTAGCTAGGTGTTTAAGTTGCATGAAAAATAGCAACAACAGAATTTGTGTGACAAGTGTGAATGAGATTGACATAGCTGTACAAGTTGCTATTAGTCAACACACAGAACTAACAACTCTTAAATCAACATTTCTTTGATTAATGTGGGAAGTAAAGCAAACTGCTTCTAGCAACCACTACTGCAGCTTCTGTGTTAACTGAGAAGAATGAAGGCAGGAAAGGTACAGCACTTGCTCCTGGTGGATTTGGGCAAAATCAAACAAATAATCCCTCCTCCCAGCAAGATAATTACATGATCCTAATGTCAAGATGAATGAATAAAGTGAAACAATTCAGTATGATTATCAGGCTATGGCTTACATGGCATTAGTGGAGATTTTAGCACATTGAGACATCACATGCTTAGCTTACAGGAAATAACATTACATTATTGCTTTACATGCTGGCTGTTATAATTACTTGAGTAGATTCTTGTTGTAGTAGATATTGTTGAAACAGTAACATTCATTCACTCAGTAATTTAGTTATTTGTTAGCCATTCATTTAGAATAGTCATTTCATTGGACTTAATATGACCATCTAAGTAAACACCATAAAGTAACACCCTGGTCAATCTTTTAAGATTTAATAATAGCAGCTAAGTTGCAGCATATTAATAACACAGTGAACTATAGTGGCAAAGTAGAGGTATGAGCAAACAAATGATTGGTGACCTTTTGAGATAGTTACAATAGTAAAGAAAATGAAATGTATCACACTATATTATAATTGCCATCATGCTGTTATTCTGACACTTCTTCCCTATAACAGGCCCTGTAAGGTTTTTTTTTTTTACCATTAATTAAAACATTATTTTTGTCATGTGTTATGTGGTGAATAATTTCACAAGAAAAGATTTTACTTTTGAAAAATGTATTATCTTACTTTGATAATTATAAAAATAATCATCTAATATCCCGCTGAAAATATAGAAACTCCATTTCGAAAGCCATTTAAGTCTTAAATAGGCCTATTTTACTATGCAATGTATGTATGAAGCACTCATTATTATTACATAAGATATATGATCAAGTGCTGTGTTGTACGTATAGTCTATCATTTTATCTGATACATTATAATGTGTTCAACATGTATGACATGACAACAGGCACAACTAAATGAATGGTGAATTGAATAGCAGGAAACAACAATAGTGAGGATCTGTCACCTGAGATCAGGCCATCATTGTGCTGCTCTGTTTGTTGTATATTTATAAGCTTGCTTGTATTGATATCTACCTGCATTGTATTGGTTTCAAAAGGGCAGACTGAAGTGGGTTACAACCTCCTCGGACTTTCCCTTTCTTTGCTTTGCTCTCATTGTGTGTCTCGATTTCTCTCTGTCAGTCTCCCTCACTATCTTTCTTTCTCTCTCATTAAAGGCCATCCACATCTGACAAAGTAATCCATACAAACACTGATTTCTATTCATGAGTTTGTCTTTCACTCGCCGTAGTTCCACCCATGCAAATGTCAACACTGAGATTGTTTCTCCCATGAGGCGGTTTAACACACCACACCTGTGAACAAAAGAAACATCCATATTTATCACTTTGCTTTTGTCACTCACATTCCAGTACACATTATTATAAGCCTTCACACATGTCACCTTGAATAAAAGTATCTTCATTAAAAACTCCCTTTATTTATATATTGTAATTAATACATTTACTGAATTTCTTAGCAACAAAACATGTGATCCAGTAAAATGACTGGCCACTTTAAGATTTTGCAAGAATTTCTGTTTGTGTTTTTAACTATAGAAACAGTAATCCACTATTGCTTTTGTTTGCACTGTCACATTGTGGCTCCATGGCAGATGTTTTAGACAGTCTGCTGCTATTCCAGCTTCGTGCCATTGTCCACAGATCAGCATCTCTGAAGCGTAAAATTCAGTTGTGATTATAAACAAATGCCTATACTTACTGATAATCATCATGAAATTAATATCCGGTGATGCATTTTATTTGTTATTGACTTTGTCTCTTTGACAATGTTTCATGTTTACATTACGTCTCTCTCAAAGTCTGCAAGGAATGCTTTTCCCCTTGCTAATGTACACTGTTCAGAAAATACAGATTCAAGATAAATATAAGTATTGTGATCAGGAAAATGCAGCCACGAAGTATCTCTTACTGGCACTTTGTTTGCTTGTAAAACACACAACTATCATAAAGGTGTCAGTAGTCAAACTGCGTCTGAAACTCCCTCCTCCCCACACCTTTCCAACATTGGAGTCGAGGAGACCATGTCTGACAATGTTTGTAACTTTCCAAAAGCACACAGTTGCTCGCACCTTCCATGCGAGCATGGAATTCAAACTCTTTTGCCCCCAGATGAGGTTTTACAAATTATTTCACCCCTGCCATAAACAATCTTTAAATTGTGTCTGCTGCCTGTTTAAAGATGCTTCACATATAAAAGGCTTCCAGTGGACATTTGATTCACTACAGAAACATAATATAGCCGTGGCACAACCAGAACGCAGCTGTATCCAGTAGGGGTTATGCACCCTGTGTTTCTAGCTTTGTGCAGATGTTGCACACATTCTTGACAGATTTGGGGACCACCTACAACACATAAACAATTTTAACAGTCTAAGTTAGATTTCCCCCAGTACTTGATTAGTTAACACCATTTCCTGCCTTAAGTCACAACAAGTAAGCATTACGCATCAGAGGAGTTATATATTTTGGCACAACTCTTGAGCTGTCCCAGCCACTGCTTCTAAGACATTACCCCATTTAATAAAGTGCTGACTGCCCTTCTACTTCGCACCTGTTTATGCTAACTAATCAGGGAATACGAGACCTTATGGTTGTGTCCCTGTTAGCAGGGAAAGTGAAAAACCTGACAAGGAGTGTTGTTAGTACCACAGGCTGTGCCGTGGCCCTAACCACAGCTATGTCTTACTAGGCTTGACTGCCTTCTATCAAAAACATAGGGCAAATCTCCTGGGTGCTTTGCTCTCACCAGAGGGATCGTTTCACCATTCTGCTTCCAGAAAAGAGGAGGAAAAAGCCCAGTAAAAGCATCCTCTTCCTCTTTTGTTGCCGTTTTCCATCCACCCTTCTGCTATGGAAGAAAGGGTGCTCTGTGTTGGGTTTGGCCTGTATGCCCCCTTCTGGCTACAGCCAAGACTACGGCTTATCCCACCAGTAGGGTTTGGTGTTAGTACTGTATAAACATTGGGAATCTGCAATTTATTGAAATTGGATTTTAGTTTTTTCTGCCAGTGTCACTGGCCACTTAAACTCACATAAAATTATCATGACGTGTTTTCCAGCTAACAGAATGTTTTTAGCCTCTTACAAGTAAAGAGAGTCAATCTGAAGTGGTTTTCACAATTATAATTTATTAAATAGACCATATTTCTGAGCGAATCCTCCTTTGCTAAATGATTTGCTGTGTATTAGTACACAATGCCAGTTTTTGAGATTTTGATTTCTACTCACTATTTGATTGATCACTCCCTTGACATTTATTTAATTCAAATATTTTAAACTCCTATTTTTACTTGGGTCAGACATTGGTTTGTAAGATTCTACTAGCTGAACAACCTCCTCTGAACACACATTTTGATATGTTTAATCATTTTTAAACATTTAAACACACAGACAACAAATAATAAATGATACAACCTTCTTTTTGGACATAGTTTTAGTTATGTTATACCCCTACATCTAATGGTGCAACTAACAGGGCCTCCTTCTAATGTGGTGACTACAGGTGTTTTTAAAGACAAAGCAGTAGAAGTACTTATACATTACAAATGGCAGCATTACAGCCTTGCTCTGTTACTTCATTCCCCAGTGAAAGTAGAATAATCTGGGAATAAATATATTAAAAATACTGACACCTAATATACACTCATACACTCACTTAATGTATATACATATATGTTTCCAAGGCTACATTATAGTGTCTAATATAAGAGCCTCTACTGTGTATACACACACCCATAAACACGGGCACCTTGGAGGGAAATGGCAATATCAATACACCATAATCTATCCCGGAGCTGATGCAGTCTTAAACCTGAATATATCAGTAGTATACTAGATGCAATATAGTGATTTGTGACAAGAAACATGGAGCTGTACAGCAAGCTTGTTGTCTTAGATGTTATTGCATTGAGTGATAGAGGGAATCTATTCAGATGTAATGCTGAGTTCACTGTCTTCAGCTGTAGTCTAACAAGATAGCCTCCAAAGTACCATGAAGAAGGAAGAAGGAAGGAAGGAAGGCAGCCAGTCAGCAAAAATACACAAGAGTTTATCTTGGCATCTTATGAATGCTGAAGTATTTATGATTCTAAATGAATGCCTACAGGCCTGCACAGCCATCATAAAAGTCTGTATTGGTATTTGTAACAGGTGAGTAGATTAAAGATTCATAACACAATGACTCAACATCAGTTAGCTACCAAATAGCAGAATATCAATACAATACAGTACTTTTTCTTCTGCTCTTTTTGCTTCGTTGGTTTGGTTTCTTTAAAAATGTTTTTGTTTTCTAGAAATACAGATATGAGTATGATTTGCATCATCATATCAACTGCATATTCTGAGGTATTTATTTTAATTAGCTTTGCTCTACCACATTGTCATCGTATAGACTTTATTAGATAATCAAGTATCAGACACAAAAAAAACTAAAATATTAAATTTGTAAATCATAGTTTTGACTAAAGGTCTGTGCTCATGTCTTATATGATAATGTCTGATTAGAGCTGGATTTTCTTCTGTCTCTCTTCTGTAACCCACATTATGATGACTAGATTTGACCAAAGTGCATTTGAACAAATAACAATTGATGTGGACTGTTGTCTTATCATACATGACAAACAAGTTACACTAATTACACACTCAAATCCACATCTGCCTCTGTGAATATTGTCATGAAAAACAAAAAACCTTCACATTCACAGCGCCCAAATGCAATATTATTTAACTTTAGGCTGGTAAATATGTTATGTCTTATATCTCAAAATGTCTCTCAAAAACAGATTTGCTATAAGCCCTAGTGCTTTGTGTCACACAGAGGATGTTGCTTCTTTGGTTAAAAGTTTTCTTCTTTGCCTAAGGTAAGACGATAAACTTGATGGAAGTGTTTTGTTTTATTTTCATCTGTTTTTGATTTTACCTGCCATCTGCTAGTGCCAAAAATCCTGTAAGCCATAATGCAGTTTACACTGGAAGAACAACATCCTATTTCCAATTTAATGCCATGAAGCAGTCTCCCTGCACATCTTTTTATTGATGTTCTCATCAAGTCACAGTACACAATATGTATATATTATTTGATAATGGTACACTTATCATATAAAACAATACATCCCAGAGTATGGTTTATTATCTGAAACATTCTCTAACAAATTTTGTTTAAATTTCAAGAGCACAACAGCCAGTTTTAGCTCCTATAATCTTTTCTAAGCAACTGGGATCTGTCGTGGTTCCTACTATTAGAACCACTTTCAAACAACAATTTCTGTGCCTCCAATGTAAAAATCTGTTAGCGTATTAATTATTAGTGAGTTCAGGCTAATAGGTGAAGCGATTTGTAAATCTTAATGCCAGTAGATGGTCAGGAGCATTAAACCACAACACAATGAAACATGTTGTTTGCTCCTCTTCTCCTTGCATTAATACCTCGTCTTATATAATATCATTAAACTTTGAAGAAACCAAACAACCCCACACACAGTTTCTTCACAGTAAAGAGCTTCTGATCCTATTTACCTGTCAAGACGACTTCTTTTGCATGTGAGAGGTGTGCTGTAATAATATCATCAAAAGTACACACACCAAAGCTGATCAAGACAAGATGAAGAAAATACAGGAGTACGAGATTAAAGGAGTTTACAACATGTGGTCTTTTTATGATAGTGTCAAATAAGTTTAAAAATGCAGTTAGTTAGTTAGTTAGTTTCAGTGGGACCCTCATGTGTCATGCTATTTGGCAACATATATATATATCGGTGTAAATGACAAAACATTGATTAATGTTTGACACAAATCTGAAACATATAGAAACTGTAGCCACACAGCTCTTTTGTCCCCAGCTGACTTCAGTGTTTTACTCCTCTGCTCCTTCCCTCTTTCTTTTGTTCTTCCCTACATCTACACATTTCTTCCTCACCACAGTTGAACAGATTGTATCTGTATTCCACGCTGCTTCCAAACAAAAGGCATGGGACCATTTCTCGAAAGCTCAGCGGAAGAACCTGGACATGTGGCGCAAGCAGGTTGAGGTTGGTATGTTAGTTTTCCTGTAAGATTACATTTTTATTGTGGCATGACTATGTAGCTGTATGTAGTTTTAGTAATGAGTAGTGATTTGATTAATAATTTGGGTACTTTTTTTTTTTACTTTTTGCATTTAATGGGGACATATCATACAAGAGTTGTTCTCAACCTGCTCTAAAAAAAAGTGCCCTGAGAGAACTATCTTATGATATGGCGCTATATAAATATAATTGAATTGTGCCCTCATCAGTGCCTGCTCTGGCACTTGGGGCCTGACCAATCAGAGCAGACTGGGCTTTTAGGGAGGAGGAGGAGCTATTACGGAGCATTTCAGACATCTGGTAAAATTTACTTTTGAAGAAGATAATTTGGTATTGTGAGCATTATACAAATGTGTCATTGTTTTTATGACTTATATAAACTACCTTAAAACCTGACTGTATATAGCTAAGTCAGGTTTTAAGCTTGTATAAGTATAAGCTTGAAACTTAATTGAAATAGTACAGATTTTTCAAAATTATTACACACATTATCAGGAAAATTTGGCTTTCTAATACTTAAATAATCCCCTTAATTAACAGGATCGTTAAGAAGAACACATTTTAACTAAATAATTGTTTATATCCAAAATGAAACAAAATCCAAATCTGAAATTCTTAGCTGTTGATAAGTACCTGGGTTTTATTTAAGTAACCAATTTACACCTAGTCTTAACATGCGATATGTAGATATCTAATATGGATAGGGAAATATGGACGGTAATAAAAAGTGTCAATTAAATAAATACATGGCAGAATAAAGATAAAAAAAATGTTAGTAGATAACAGGAGTATGATGAGATGTCATACAGATCCCATGTTAATACAAGGTGTAAATGGGTTCTTAAAGTCACAAGCCTTTGTATTTGGTCTCTGAGGGCTTCAATGAGCAGGTAACTTATAGGTGGTTTTGCTGCCTCTCTACCGCTCTACTCTGTCCTATCATTCACTGCCTGCTGTCATAGTTAGACAGACAGTAAAATGACTGCATTTTTGCATGGTTTGTTTGGGTAGGAAATTGAGGTTATCCATCTTTTTCAGAAACTGACAGGGCTTTGGTTTTTTTCATTATTATTCTCAGTCAGACAAATGCCACATTCATTATGGTGAAGATTTGTGTTTAATCATTTTGTTTTTAATAGAGAATGAGGTAAATGTGTTGATCTGATTGGTAAAGTTTGGATCTGTAAATATGTACATATTTATAATATACACTACCGTTCAAAAGTTTGGGGTCACCCAAACAATTTTGTGTTTTCCATGAAAAGTCACACTTATTCACCACCATACGTTGTGAAAAAAAATAGAGTCAAGACATT
>JAVQJL010033347.1:0-99432 GCA_036024295.1 Nannoperca obscura
CAATGTCTTGACTCTATTTTCTATTCATTTCACAACGTATGGTGGTGAATAAGTGTGACTTTTCATGGAAAACACAAAATTGTTTGGGTGACCCCAAACTTTTGAACGGTAGTGTAGGAGCATGTGCACAGTCAGGAGTTTAACCTTGAACGTACTCAAAGTATGTGTCACCAGTCAGAAAATAGCGTGAAAAAAAGATCTTAAAAAGATACAAAATGACTCAATTAGACGATACCAATAACTCTTCAGCAACATTCATGTCACCCCAAAGCCCTCCAGAGGTGAAGAAATAGAAAAGGACAAGAGAATTTAAGAGCAAACATGTTTGTGTACATATGAAAGTCTTGTGATGCTGCCCATAAACACGATAAAGGTCAGATAGACAGAAACATTGTAGTGAAGTAAATATTTCAGTGGTGACAGACAGTGTGCGGGAGTTCCTCTCGCTGGGTTTGCAGAAATGACGTGGGAAAGTTACCCTCTGGAACCAGAAACACTGAAAATAGAGGCAGGCGTGTTTCAGCTCGAGTTCTTTCGACTCTCAGCTGTTTCTTGTAACTCTGTCTATCTGGAAAGATAAGCATCATTGTAAGTCGCCACGGACAAAGGCGATGATTCTGAGCGTTTAATTTACTGTAAATGTAAAACGTACTGTAGGGCAGAAAACAGACGGAGTGAAAAAGCACAGCTCGCCCCTTTTGTTCAATCAAACGTGTGTCTTCAAGGTAAAACGAGTCGTTTCTCGTCTCTGCCCTTGTCAAAGTGTTGACAGATCAAATAAATGATGATGCTAAACACCATTCATCATGCACAAGGTCAAAGAGGAACGAGTTCGCTGCGCTCAGTGATGACTCATGCCGTCATTAGCCCTTATGTAATAATCATTCCCCCTCCTTTCATTTCAGCGACTGCACCCCTGCCTTTGTAGCCCCACAGGGAAGAAGTGAGGAGACAGCGAGGAAACTGTGGGACGTCAGCTGTGAGCTTCTTGGGATCGAGTGGGACTGATTCAACCATCTCACTTCTCAAAGGAGCCCTTATTCTTTCGGTTACCCTTCATTTCATTATGGTTTCGATGTCCTGTACTTTGAACGTTTCTTACCTTATAAGCAGTCAGGTAATACTGTAAGAGGTACTATAATGTGAAGTTGCTTTTTTGTGTAATAATGCAGTAATTACATTATAATAACTTGAGGATTTTGGTGCTCCACGACGGCTCCTCAAACCAAAACCACTCGACTGTATTATCATGTAACCACAAATAACTTTTTGACTCTATATTTTTGTGACACAATGTGAATACAGTGTAGGCAAAAAAGCAACTTGATGTACTGTAATGCTGTAGGATACCGTGAAGGGTCAAGCCAGGGTAAATGACCAGCATCTTTATCAAATATCGTGTTCTTTTTGATTTCTCCAGAATTTGCAGCTAAATTGCTTGACTTTTGTGCCAGCATTTCTAAACAATTGCAGGGGTTCTTACAGCGTTTCCAGGTTGATAACAAAATGTGTAAACCATCTACTACTAGTGAGCCATGATTACCGCTTCAATGGCGTAAACGTATTTTGTGATTGTAATCGATGTAGGTTATAAGAAGGTTTTTCTATTTGAACCAAATCAGAGATAGAATCATGTCATTGCAATATTTGCAAAATGATTTTTTCCCCATGTGCATTGCCAAAAACTGCACATTCCTGGAGGAACTAGTTTTACATTTATAAGAATCTCTCTACTCATGTTTCCCGCTCAGCATTCACATGCAAGGTTGCCAAGAGTTTACATTCTAGGTTTTATACAAGTGAAACATGCCTTTTACTACACTTACATTCATGTTCAGAGTTGAATGTTTACATATGATGTAAATAAAAGGAAATCTTACTATAAAAGGTGCTTGTATCAATCCTTTGAATTTCTAGTTTGAGATCTTCTAAATGCCGTCAGTGAAGTGAGTCAACGAGTCATCGTAAGCCATTAATGTTGAAGCTGAAACATTTACAGAAGTCACATTTGATCAGTGACTTATTCACTTTCTTGGCGAGATTTAAGTTAGAATATTTTTAACACTTTTGTGTCTGTATGGAAAATATGAAGCTAACGCTATCAACCAGCTAACTTAGCTTAGCATAAAGACTGGGAACAGGGGGAAAGAGCTAGCCTGGCTGTGTCCAAAAGGTTTTAAAATCTCCAGTTAGCCTGGCTAACCATTTCCAGTCTTTATGGTGGCAGTAGCTTAGCAATCTTCTCATCTAGCTAATGAACTAACTAAAGCCAAGAAAATGAATAAGTATGTTTCCCAAAATGTCTAACCCTTTGATTCCAAGAAACTGGGCAGCATTCAGCTCAATATACAGCCACATCTTTTATATATTAAAATGTTTTTATTGTTTCATTTTATTTTACAGGGGATGGAGAAACCAGTTACATTTCAAAATCATTAGTCCCCGCATCATAATCTTTTCACAATTATTACCAAAGGAAGTTCATTTAATTAAACTCACTAAGTATAAAGTGCGGCAGTGATGAGACAACAGTTCGACTTAAGGAGGATTAGAGTGCAAGAATATCGTATGTGTGCATCTCAGAAGCCTTCTTTACATCTCCTGCCGGTCAAAACTTATCATCACGGGAGGATTTGTCAGTCTGTCTTCAAACTAGTGCAGCAGAGGGAAGCAAGACAAAGGGACAACATATATCTCCTCTAAATAACAATGTACTTCTTGACCATGTAATGAGAGTTGTTCTGAAACTCATATTCTAGTATCATTGAAAAGCAGCTTCAGCTTATTCATGTAAGTGATCTGAAAACATGTTTTCTGGTAACAATGGTAGGTTTAAAAAAGGGAAAAGCATGATTTCCGATTAGCGACACTTTGGGTAACTATTACCAAACAGGAGACACAAGAAGAGACAAAAACATTTGCCACCCAGAAACAAAACTAATGACAAGTTGATTTTCTGGATAATGAATTAAACTTGATCTATAGGTGGGTCCCTTTCTGTATCCAACCTAAAACAGTTATTGTAAATTTCTCAACACCATCTTAAATGCCCTTAAATATTTTAAGCTCTGCTTGATATTAACTTCCCTTACCAAAAGGGAATATACCCTGAACGCCGGCCATAAAATGTGCTACACAACATCAGGGTAAACAGGTAAACAGCTTCATCAGGATTACAAAAACAAGAATGGACATTTCTGTTAGTTTCATGTACTGTTCTTGGTGGAGGACACCCTCATTTCATTTGAGTAAAAACCTTATTCACAAGCAGAGACAAGGAGGACAGAAAATTGAAGAAGAAGAAAAAACAACACATTTATCAGAGGCCTTCTAATCAGCTAAAGATATTTTCCCTTTTGGTTGAGGTAGGAGATCAATCTTAGTCAAATACTGAGGCACAGATATGCTTATAATCCATGTAAACGGCCGCATTGTTTACATTGCAGTTGGGGATTTCTTATGTAACAGTTGCTGTCACTCGGGTGCAGCAACATTGTTCCCTCCCAAATCCTGTACAGCAAAATATTTGAGGAAGGGAAATAAAGCACGGTGGTGATTCAACACATCAGGGTTTCTAGATGTTTCCACTGAAATAGAAGATTACTTATATTATAATTACCTGCAGCTGAGGACCAACATGTAATCTGTGCAACTCCTGCTGGGTACAATGTGCAGTCACATTTATCTGAAAGGTTAGTAATCCTTCACCTGGGTCCTCTTATTTGCAGCTCGTCAGTTTTTACGCGCTGTACGTATAATCCCTTGTTATGCCCACCGTGCCTTTACCTGGCATTGGGTCGGCTCTGGCGCGCCTGAGATGACTTGTTGTGGTGCTCAGACAGCCACTGGCGACAGATGTTCAGCATCACAGAGTCCTGCGCTCCCTCTGCGGCCTGAAGGACGTCCAGGACCAAGGGGCGGCCCCGGCTCGGCTCCAGCTTCACCGCCAGCAGGTACGCTGGTCGCAGTTTGCTGCAAAGCAGGTAGGCTTTGATCTGCAGACAGAGAGGGATGACGTGATGAGAATTAGACATCAGTAGTATATATGTTTGGTCAAACCAGATAAGAATGGGAGGAAAGAGTAAACAATGACCCTCGACCAAAGTGAACTGAAAACGGGGTCATTGTGATTTCTGTGTTTTTAAGAAACAGTCTTTGGCAAGAAAAGCAGACAATGACAGACAGAAGAATAAAATGCTGCGCAGTCAGGTTCACACTACCTTGCTTTCTGTGCTCTTGGCCTCTAGAATGAGACTTTCCAGCTCCTTGGCCTAAATCAGATAAAAAGGACAACAAAAGCTTTCATAACCAAACAGACAACATGGAGCCACGTCAGGGTCATGCGATTTGTTATCATAGTACGCTCATTGTCTATCTTCATTCTGCGATATTCAAAAGGTTTCTTTCACTCACGTCAGCTGGTGCTTTATCTGCAAGGGAGACACAGCTGAGGACGAGGGCATCGCAGTCGTTTTTGGTGGCAGTGCCTGATTCTCCGACACATTTGAGCAGCTGCCGCACGGCTCCATACTGCCTCTGTCGGACGAGCCTTTGGCCGGCCCGCACGTAGACCGCCTGGGCCTCCAGCTGGAAGTCCTGAGGCAGGAGGAGCGGGAGAAAGACAAGACAAACATTTAGGAAAACCACTGTGATCTGTGTTGTTGTAGTACATTCTGTGTACAGCGAGTTAATAAAAGCTTACTCTTATTCTTTTGCCTGTCGACATCAAGGTTATAAATTTATGTTATTCACTTTTTTCACTACAGCTGGACGGAGGGATGCGTTTTTGTTATTATTTTTGTCTGTTGGCTTGTTATGTGACCGCGTTGTGGATGGATTTACAGGGGAAATTTGTCACGGGACGAGGAAGAACTGATTAACGGTGACAAATGGAATATGTTGGCAGAGGTAAGTACTCTAAAATTTGAAAGGAGAACAAATGCTTAATCCGAAAACATGGCAAAGATGTTCTCATATGCTGCATACCTGTATGACTCTATATGCAATGCCAAATCCCTCCTCTATGTTTTTTCCTCCGAGCATCACCTGCAATATGACAAAAGGCATATCAGTGATTTTATGATAAACACAATGCTCTTTAATATATAGAAATATAGAAAAAAATCCCAATCAGGCATTTCATATTTTACATTTCAATTATAGCATCTTCAGAGCTACAGTACAAGTGCTTAAGTATGGATTGTTTGTTTCTTTGACCTTTCACATACCTCCCACATCTCTAAACCAACTTATTAATTCACACATAAAGTCAGCAGTGAGGTAGTGGGCCACTTTAACTAAAGGAATCTATGTTAAGTGGATTATGGATATTGAAAGTACAAGAAGTAAAGTACTGGGATAATCACAACTGGAACCTCACCTTGCAGGCAACCTCAACTTTCATGGGGCTTCCTCCAAACAGTGTCGGTGGTGGGCTGGATCCAGGGGACTTGGGGGAAGGGGTGCTGGTCTGTGGAGACTTGGGGGAAGCTGCAGTCTCACAGCGGTGGAGGAAACGGGTCACCTCCAGCTGAAGCTCAATTGTGTTCATGTGCCTAATGAAGATAAAACAAGAGACAGGAGAGGACCACACTTACATAAAAAACAAAGCATAGATTTATTTTTTTATTTATTTTAATTGAAACAAGAATATATTAAATAACCTGGAAACTTCACTGGACGACATCATCTTCCTGAATGAGTTGACCTGAGACTTTTTCCTCCCAGCAACACGACCCTGCTGCTCCTGCAGGTACGTCCTCAGGTGCTCTTTGGCTCGGACCAACCAGCGCTGTACGAAGGTCAAGGTCAAGTTTAAGGTCAAGTTCAAGTTCAAGTTCAGGTTCAAGTTCAAGATCAAGGGGAGGCTTAACTTTATCTTATGAGTAGGGAGATTTTTAAACAGCATATCGGGGGGGGCTGTACCTGCTGTTCTCCCAGCTGTAGGTAGGAACTGGCTCCATGTGTGAAGAATCGTATACAGGTCATTGCCGCCCGCACATGATCCTGTCCAGGAAAACAGCATTTTATATATTAGGTATTATTTGATTTCCTGTAAAAAACTACATCACTCTCTAACAACATCACTGTTTGATGCAACATTATAAACTTAAAACTTCTTTGTTCTATTTTTGGCACTTTTGCCTTCGTTATTTGACTGTATAAAGCAGTAGTTCCCAACCTGAGGGTCACAAGATAAATCTAAAGGTTTGCAACACAATTATTATGAGGAAACTTTGCTACACAAAATTGTTTCTTTCATCTTTGCCTTTTTTTCCTACCAAATATTGTATAGTTTTACCTCTTTGTACAGAGGGTTCATAAGCAAAACATGCTGGGAACCACTGGTTTAATCTATAACTCTTTTGTACACGAATTAACCAAGAGGCCAACAGGACGCTCCTTTGTCAAGCCAGGAAACTCTGAAACTTTCTTTTTACTTGCAAATGATAATTCAAATCTAAAATGCTTTCAACACAAAAAAGAGAAACTCTAACCATCATGAACTGCTGGAGCTGGTAGAGCGTGTTGTAATATCCCCGCCGCTGCAGGAACTGGCAGGAGGCGATGAGGTAGCGGCTGCATGTTTCCAGGCCGGGGTCAAGTTTTTCCAGGATCCCCTGCAGCATGCCAAGCCGCCCCCGCTCCAGGCTGGACTGCAACACCCCCTCTAGAAACACCTCCTCTGGGCAGTCCTGAGCCAGGATAAAGTGGAAAACAATGTCAAACTGTTTCAGACAAGAAACATCCACTACATCATGTTATTCATGTTAGAAGAAGAAGGTGCAGTCATATTCAGTGGTAAGCTTATTTAATTTCTATATTTGAGCTAAACCCTCAATACACTGTTATTTGTACAACATTTTCAATGGTTTTATCAACCTACAGCTTGTTTCTTTGGTAAAAACAGGAAACTAAAATGGACTCTGTTCCCATTTTTGCACAATTCGAAGAGAATCAGGGACAAATTAAAGCCACTTGGACCGTGTTTACAGAGTTTGGGTAACCTGACATTCTGCCAGATTTGAGATCAGAGGTGTTAAATCATATCTGGAGTTGGATCAGATGGTCTTCTGACTCCAGAAAAACTACACCACAGAAGAGGAGTTCTTCTTTCAGGTGCCATTTATTGTTCTGACTAAATGTTTACTGGATGTTTCATTCACACCTCCAAACATGCTTAAAACGTCCCACACAGTCTTTCAGGACACGTTTAACAAGCTGAATGTCTTCAATGTACATTAAAAAAAAACTAAGCCTCACCTTGTTGAGCAGATACGTCAGGGCCTCTGTCATGCAGTCATGATGCATATAGAAGCTGATCAGTGCCAGGTGAGTGCCATATGTGTTCAGGTAGTAGAGACACTCCTGGTGGAGGCTGCTGCTCTGTGTCTGACCCTCTGGTCGATCCACAGGACCGGCTTCACACAGGGCGTCCTCCAACTCCCGCAGGGACGCCAAGATGTCCTCACTAAAAGACTGACACACGACATCACACACACAAGGTTTATATTTATATCTGCAAAAGTATAAAAAGACCTTCTAATTCTAATTTAACATTAAAAAACGTAAAGCTTATTGTAGTGGTGCTTTCATCCAAAGTACAGTCTGATAAAGTCGGACTACCGGTAGTTCCTGAAGAATACATAACCACATTTACTTAACAAAGTAGTCCTGGCCAATAGAAACACACAAGATGAAACTTTGGTAACGCTTGACGTGACCGAACAAAACAGGAAATTCCTAAGGTGTTATGAACCCGAGCTGGGGTTGTTAAGTCTTGTACATACTTAATCCAGGGTGTGCACTCCACGGGAGTAACTACGTGACTTCTACAGTGTTACTGTTACATACACTACATTTAGTCCTTTTTGAAGGAGGAGCAAGTTTTCTTTTTTCTTTGCAAAAACCAGAGTCCAGTCAGTGTGCTTTAGCTGCTAGCAGCATGAAACACATTAAGCGTTGTTTTAGTTATATATTAGCATTTGAGAATGATGGGTGCCGCTGATGCCAAAGAGAGGCAAGTTGGGAAATATCTAACTTGTTTACAGTGGCCTCAGATGCTGCAGAAGTGATGCTGGATGATGTGTGTTCCTACCGTGGCCAGAGTGGGTTGTACATTGGTCTCCAGGTGCTGGACAACCTCCTGCAGCAGTAAGGGACCCAGGTTGAGTTGGTTGCGGTCCACTGGAGCCTTCAGGCAGCGGGCAAACTTCTCCCTCGCTCCTGAAAGGTTCCCTGCCTTGAGAGATGCCATCCCCCATGCCTGCCACACGCCGCCCGGGTCCAGGCCACTCTTGGTAGACACCTAGCATAGCAGCCAAACAACCAGTGACAAAAACGGCCATGGAATTTAATCTTCTGTGATTCTACACTTCCCAAACATTACAGGTGAGGGTTTAAGACAACAGGTTTTCTGCCCCATGAATGCTGTTTTAGAGACTTTAGAGACCACCAGTCACAAACATTAACAGATTGTTATCTGACATATTTAAATTCACTGCATTACTACTCATTAACTGCCTCACCTCCACTGCCAGCCGGTAGTGCTCTGCTTCCAACAGCTGGTTACGGAGACGTGTGACAGCAGAAGTCTCCAGGATGTCATCCAGAGAGGGGATATATTTGTAATTGGCCGTCACAAGAATTTTAAGCACGTCGACTTTGCTGATGTAACTGTGGAAACAGAATATAAGAGGAATCCAAATTGTGAAACATTGAGTGTATGTATGTTTGTGTGAGACACACAGACAGAGGTAAAGCAAGTGCACAAGATCACTGTATAAGTAGTGATACAAAGGAGCATGCAGTGAGTATTGTATGTTGTGATCTGTTGTGGTCATTTCTGCTTTCTTCCGGTGGTTAACAACTTATCAGACGTGACCTCAGGCGTCCTAATTTTGTGAACACGACTCATCTGGTGAGTTAAGAGCCAACAACTAAAGCTGCATTAGTCAATATGTTTTAGATTAACAATAAATCAGTGAAGAACCCAAAGATAATTATCATCCACCTCTGCAGCTCAACTCAACCTTGTTGCCTCTTTAGGCCTCTAGCAGCCAAAGAGTCGGAACCAAAGCTAAATGGCTGGTGAATATTGTATTTATATTGGTCAGGTGGCCAAAAACACAACTGCTCTGTGGTGATAACGCTGTTCTGCCTCTGACAGATATGCAAGGACACAGTTGTTGGCTAACATGTTAGCGATAACAACTTTGTAAGAGGATACAATAACAGTGGTGCGTGCCAGTCAGCTTGTCCCCGAGTTATTCTGCCCACTTGTGGCTAATAATATGCCTCTCTTCAGAGCAGACATTTTGACTTGTGATAGGAAAAAAATAAACAACATTAACGATGGCTCGGATCTTTTCCAATAAGCCATGACAGTGTGACAGCATGCACAATAACAAAACCCTGAAACTGAAGCAGCTAAATGGAATGCAGCCGTCATTCCTGTTATTATTAACCCCTGTGCTTGTCCTACTGTCACATTTCAAAAGGTCTTCTGTGAAAAAGGCCTATAGATTAATGCCTAGGCTTGGAGCATGCATGCACGCACGCACGCACGCACGCAGGCACCTCCTGAAACTGTCTGAGCATGTACAGTGTGCTCGTCTCTATTGACCACTCCTGTTTTTGTTGTAAGGGCAGGACACTTTACTCTGTTACATCATTACTTCACTTCATATACTTCCTAGAAAGCTACATCCAACGACAACCTGACTAGAGTAGTCTAACTTGTAATAGAAAACACGCCTATCGGGGCCTTGCTTGGTAACAATACCAAGAAAAAGTCAAATGTTTAACTCTCAGGCTCTGTAACCTTATTGTCCTTCCACAGCCTCAGATGACACTGCACTCATATCCTTCTTTAGATGGGAGTTTCTGATGCTCACTTTCCCGCCATCTAAATGATTGCCCTGTGTCCTTAACAGAGTAGAATACATTTTATTGTCACTTCACAAGGCGTGAAAATTGTCTTTGGTCTCACCCAGGAAAATATAAACACATGTCCAAAAGATAAAAGCCTGACATTAACAGAACAAAGATCTCTCAGTTGTACAACAGTCAGCACGTCCATACCCCCTGTGTGCAGCTTACATTCTCATATTTAAGTTTACTTTAGTTTATTGACCACATTGATTGCATTTGGAATAAAAAAAACCTTTGCAGATCTCCGGGGTCTTCGATAGTGTAGCAACTCAAACGCTGTGTTTAGTCAATGATAAAAAACACAAACAAATGTTACAAACTGTTTACATCACAGTGACCTACTTACATCTTACCTGTCACATAAGGCGAGATCCTGGCTGCGGCCAACCTTAACAAACATGAGCTTAGCGCTGAACAGCAGCCGCCGCATGATGTCGGTGAGCAGACAGGCGTCCACCTCTGGATTGGTCAGCTTACGAGACAGAGAGCGGCAGTGGCTGATGAGCTGATGACCACAGGCTGTCCGGTCAGTGTGCAGAGACAAGACCGCCACGCAGAGGTACGCACTGGGGGCCTTGAGGTTTTAGCAGAAGACCATGATTAGTCTCACTGTTTTCACAGGGTTTATTTACTAAGATGAGTAACTAGAATTTATTTACAGCGCATGTACCTTCATTCATAAGTTCATTAAAGCAGTTTACGCTGTGGTACTTAATGCAAGACATCTGCAAAGAGCTGAGGATGGCTGATCCTGTGTAATGATGAAATGCTCTGAATCCACACCTGCTCGTAGTAGAACTCGCTCCGCAGCAGCTGGTTCTCTGCAGGGTTTGTGGTGAGCTGGAACTTTCGTTGGACCACTTCAGGCAGATGCAGCATCCCATCCAGAGCTTCCTCTGTGACCACGGGGCTTCCAGCCACTGCACAGAGACGGAAGCTCATCATTACAGCCTCGGTACATTACCGATTTAAGAACGGCTGCAATTTGGATATTCCCAGTGGCAGCAGGTGTGCTTTTTTTTTAAGAATGTATCAGGATTTATTATTTATTACTCTGATCAAGCGAAAAGGAAATAGCTTACATCAAAGTGGCGACATAAAATTGTATTTACCTTCAGCTGGTTCCAACTCATCGTCTGAACTGCACATGGAAAAAAAGAAAGCAACAAAAATACATTTCAAAACACAGTAACCTGTCCAGTTTTACATGCATCTACATCCTTTCTTGCAGGGTTTCCACCATGCCCACCCCTCCCCCCTTCAAAATTCCAGGACTTTGACAGCTTTAAAGTTTGAGCATTTTTAAACCCCTTAGCCTGTAAAGAAAATTGTAAGTACAATATCCGTGTTGTTAACAACTATTGTACTTGACCAGGGAGGTTTGCTAACTTACTCTGGGTGAAAGTAGGCGTAACACTGGTCACAGACTCTGACTTCATCTCCTGTGCAGCCCTCAACAAGCATCTTATGCTCTGAACACGCGTTACAAACCAGACGGCCACATCTCCGACAGTGATGCCGCCTGTTGAACTAAAAAAGGAGGAAAAAGAAAAAGACACGTAACCATCATTTACTGAGAAAACATAAGCATCAGATTTCTTCTGACAACCAGTTTTAAAATCAAACCAGTAAAAATGTTTAAAGCCACTGTTCCTGCTTTGCCCACTGACCATGGTGAACCTCTCACGCCGGCAGACCATGCAGGTGTGCTGCTGGGTGTCAGGGACCCAGTCTTTGCGAGCTGGGGGTTGTTCTGGAGGCTGGAACTTGGCAGACGAGCGGCGCCTTCTCTCTGCTGAGCTTCGATCTCTCTCCCTGTCTGTGCTGTTTGAGGAGGGGGTGTGTGTAGGGGTGCTGCCTGTAATTAAACACAAGAAAGGAAAAGAAATTAAAAATCCAGCAACTTGCAGTTAAACCGAATGTCCCTTAAATGAGTATCTGCCGAACTCCTATGTCGTTTGGGAAAAACATATAAACTCCCAAAGAAGAAACAATGTGTGTATCATACCATAAATCACTGTGAAACACGCAAATGTCCCACCTGTAGAGGGTGCTGGAGAGTCGATTCGACTGGACGAGCTGCTGTCTTGAGCTGGACACTGCATCAGCGCATCCTGGAGGCTGATCACAGAGTCTGAAAAATAAGCATATTCATATTAAGGCACGAGTTGTTTGGTTATTGACTGCGAGCTTTTCCTGCACAAGAACATTTTGCTTCTTAAACTTTGATTCCAAGTGAAGACGAATTTAGAATTTAGTCCTTGTCAGTGAATTTGTATAAAAACACTATAATTTTTGAATGTTAATGTGTTTCTACAAAACCTTTTTCTTTATAACAAAATAAACCAAACTTCAGTGTGTACCAAAATAAAATTAGCTAAACTATTATTCAGTAAGTAAATAAAACTAAGAATCCGACCAAGCTTTCAGCGCCTGCCTTGTCTACATTCTTGTCAGCCCTACACTCTGTTTGCAAACATTAGTCTGCATGTGTCACCGTGCAACGTGAACTCAGCACTGACCAGACCGAGACCTCTCTCTGGGGGCGCAGGAGAAGTCAAGGGCCTTGCAGGCGTAGTCGGCCAGAAGCTTGTCGATGTCCTCGACACCAAAGCCAGCCTCCTGACCAACCAGGAGGCTCCGCAGGGTTCGCACCGCCATGTCTGCCCAGTCCACCTTCAGGTTCATCAACAGCTGCTCGAGCATCAGCAGGGGCTCCGACAGCAGGGGGAAGTATTCCTGCCTGGCCGCTGGGGGCAGAGTCAGCAACACCTGGAGGATAAAACAAATCCCCTGATGATGTTAACACAACCTGGAGATATGGAGCAACTTAGCAACTGCTGGAGAACAATGCTTTAATGGTATAAAACCTACACGTCTGACCAGATCCATTCTTAACTGGAAGAATTTAGACTTTGGACTTTCAACTTGGCCATATCACTCAGTAGGAGATGATAATACATTTCCCAGCAGGTGAAATGAAAGAGCTCATCATAAACATAAAGAAGATCGCTACCTCAGAAATCACTTAATTCTGTTACAAATTACTCTTCACAAACCTTAGAGCCCAGATGGAGCGCGTGGATGTGTCGTCGACGCGCTGGAGACACCTGCCTTTGGAAATGCAGAGTGAGGTAGTCAGCCAGGAAGTGACAGGCAGCCAATCCGGGACGGCGATCCAGAGCGCGCTCACAAACATCGAGGCCGACCACAAAATCTGAGAGGCCCTCCAGTAACTAAAAAAAAATAAGTAAGCAACAAAGGATATTTAAAAAAAAGAGAGGAAAAACTTTCACTGCAAAAACTCACAGTTGAAGAAGGTCAGTGTGTTCTTATATATACAAACAATTGTAAGGCTTTCTCTCCTCTACGTACAGTAGTGCGAATTTACAGGGATGATATTTTTTTATTTATATTACAAGCATCTGCCTGTCAAGCTAATAAGAAGTATTAGTTAAGAACTCTCTTTTGAGTTTTCTGGAACACGTCTACAAAGAAATTGGGTACTTTTCCACATCAGTAGCACAAGGTAAAGTCCGCTCAAAGATCAAATTAATGATCTGTGACACACTTCTGTCAAATTTAACAATATTTTACAAAACATAAAATGGACTTAAATCTAAAGTTAAGCAGATGTTAAGAGGTCTGGACCTGGAAAGCCTCGTCTGTCTGTCCCTTCTCCAGCAGATGAAGCAAGTGTTCAGTCTGTAGCTGCAGTCTCAGCTGGTCAGATACAGGATAGAGCTCAACCCACTGCACACAAAGAGCAAACTCCTGCAAAAAAAAGGTTATCATATTACTTCATATGAATAAATATATATTTTTGAGATTACGGCGTGTGTTAGGTTGTGGTAATATATATATATATATATAAATAAAATATAACTGCTGCAGGTGTGTTGCACCTACTTTTGCTTCCACCATCATAGATAACAAGGACTCAGCGTTTGACTTTGACTCAGTCCTCAGCTCCTGCCAAGTAGCCCAGGGCAACGAAGGCTGCAAATTCAACATCTGCAGAGAAAAAGCACAAACGCTTGTTTTGTCACTATGGAAAGTCAAATGACATCACTGAAGAATGACAGGCATGTAAATCACATATTTGCATGCTAAACTCACAACTGCAAAACAAGAACTTAAGCAAGTATTGACTCGCAAAGTTATGCAAGCTCACAGTCATCTGACTACAAGTTCAGGAACACTCTCAGTTCTGACATCACGATTATGTTCCTTTCTTTTGCAACAGTTCCGTCTGTTGTAAATTTATCTACCAGGTTGCACATTTCTCATGTACCAGAAAACCAGTAAATATGTCTCAACTCAGCTCTAAAAACTACCCAGTGATAGATGTCCAGTTCTTTCTGCTTGAGCCCCAAGTCTGTTCTCAGCGAGTCCTCTGTGTTCGGGTCATTGAGGCAGAACTCGAGCAGCTCCAGGCAGGCCGACAGAGGCCAACGCTCCAGAGCCTGGAGGGCAACACGGGCTCGCAGGTTAGCGTCCTGTACGCGGAACAGCTGACTAATACCTTTATCTCCATCTGAACACACAAAACCAGATAAACAACAAACGTTTTAGTTACATTAATAACAACTCCTTTATATTTCATATCCGGGAATCCACT
The DNA here is from genome assembly GCA_036024295.1 of Nannoperca obscura. NCBI lineage: Eukaryota > Metazoa > Chordata > Actinopteri > Centrarchiformes > Percichthyidae > Nannoperca > Nannoperca obscura. Next base: position 14,555 of record JAVQJL010033347.1, read on the forward strand.
AAAAATGTATATGTTTTTTAAAAGGAGAGGTGTTAAATGCAAAAAAGTTTTTTTTAAAAAGTTTTTTAAAAAGTTCACAAACACAGGAACTTCATAGCATGAGAACATAGAAAAAGGACGGACTGGCAGCTGCTCTGGATTGCAGCACATTTCAAGCTCGTTTCACTTTTTAGTCAAAAGTATTTATATTAATTATTATTATTATTATATTATATTGCATTATTATATTAACAAATATTTCACGTTACATAATTGTGATGAGATTCTGTCCAGGACTGATATTTAGATCTCAGATAACGTCCTGGATGAGAATCTGTTTTATGACTGACTGTTGATTAGTCTATAAAATATCCCAAAAGTGTAAAAAACAAAAACAATATGTTATTTTCTACAAAATATAATTTCACCTCCATATCTGTTAGGTTGGATCTCATATTAGAGACACATCAAGTGACACCAAATCCATCCCATGAGTTGCCTGTTATTAAAATGTATTTCTTTAAATTCTCACCTTCTAAAGCAGCACAGGCAAGCAGGCGGTCTCTTAGCGCCCCCTCCTGGCTGCAGCCTTGCCCATACAGCTCCAGCAGACTGAGGGCTCTGCCCAGGTCTCTGGAGGAAAGAGCCTTCTGGAAGGCCTCAGCAGCCACAGCCTGGGTGACTTCCTCTTGAGGCCCAGACAGCAGGAGACTGACGAGGGGTTTCCCACAAACAACCGCCCCTAGTCCAGCAGAACCTTCTTCGCCTTCGCTTAACGGGGTGCCCAGCAGTGGTTCGGCCATGGTGTGAAGGTAGGCCCGGAGAATAGGGAACTCCTTCAGGAGGTTATCTGCTTCACGAGAAATCTGCTCTTCATCTAGGACAGCTTCCTTACGGCCGCTACGGAAATAGCCAGACCATCCGGAGGATTGTGTCCGGGCAGTTTCTCCTTTGCAGGCACTCAGGCACGCCAGTGTGGCCAGTAAAGGGGAGCGGGACTTTAGGAATGACAGGGCCGATGGTGTGAGGAGAAAAGAGTTTGAGGAGGAAGACGAGGAAGAGGAGGAGGATGAATGAGATGGCGGCGAGGTGGAGAGGCTTGTGGGTGAGGTGGAGAGGTTTGTGGGGGTAGCGGAGTTGTCTTCCACTGAGGCCTCAGACTCGGAGCTTGCGTCAGAATGAGGCTCTGTGATTGCCAGAGTTGACATGTGCTGCTGAGCGTGCTGTTGGAGCAGGACAGACAAACTGGCAACACCAAACACCCCGTCGTCTTTCTTGGCTTGACTGGAGTCTCTTTCGTCGGCTGGACGGGAGATCCACACCGGCAGAGTCTCGCAGCATCGCTGGAAAATCACCTGCTGGAGACTCAGTCGTAGGCCCTCCTGCTGCAGCAGGGACAGCACTCTGCACATGAAACCGCACACGAAATAGTAAGGAACGCTGTTGCCTTCACACCACTTTAAAAGTTGTATCCACCTAGTTTTATCTTCTTTTATCTTCAATGTCTCCAGCAAATAAGCCATATATATATTTAATATATCAATATATATATTAACTGTTATTGAACCAGCAGTGAAGTACACATTGTAGCTGCAGTTCAGGGAGGTAACAAGGGGAGGAATAACATAGCATGCAAACTACAGGCTTATACATACTTGTTCTCTGTGTGCGTACCTGTCAGGAGACACCTGTCTGTCAAATAGCAGGTGAGAGAGAAGCTGAAATGGGGCTTGAAGCAACACCAGCAGTGGATTCCCAAGCTTCACTTCGCTGCTCTGGTCTGAGAGAAACAGTCAAAACAAACCAAGAGATGACTCTTGGTATAGTCACTGTGTAGGTAGGAGGGAGATGGTGAGGTCTGAAAGCAGCAAGAATATTTAATAAAACAGAACTTTGCACTTAAACTACTCAAAGTTTTAAAGAGCTGTTATTAGAAGCTGCCAAAACGCTTAAGGCAGAAGAATCTAAAACCAGATACTTGTGTTTTTAGATCGGCAACTCTTCTCCAGAAGGGACACGAAAAGCACATTACCTCTCCTCAACGACAAATGATTTTACCTTCTGAACCCAGGCTGCGCACCAACACAGATGCTAGTGTGTTGACGTAGTCGAGGAAACTGCGCACATAATCTGGTCTGGCAATATCGCCATCTGGCTCGAAGGGGCAAAGCTGATCCAGAGAGCGAAGCAGCTGCTTCATGCTGGAGCGCACAGGGTGAGCGTCCAGCTCCGACTGCTTCAGGCTGGCCTGCTCGACCAAAAGAGCCAGAAGAGCGCTGCCCACACTGCCCTCTGTCAAACAAGAGGTGACGTCAAGCATGCAGAGCATTCAGAGAAGGCTAGAAGCACTATGCATCCCATTACATACAACAGAGCTACAAGACATGCAAGTGTTTGAAAATACTTTGATAGTTTTGGTAGTCAAATGTCTAATTCAATTAATCTACTCCTAAGTAACTGTTAATTTAGTTGCATTTGAAAAGCAAAGGTCACTGTGCCGACCGGTGCCGTCTGTGGCAGTGCTCAGGATGTGCAGGGTGGTCTCCAAACGTTGAGCCAGGCCGAGCCGCGCCGCGATGCACTCTTCGCTCAGTATTGGGTGGCAACACAGCAGCACTTCTTGGGTGGAGCAACCAAAGGGGCTGGCAAACACCAGGTCTTCTCCAACAGCATCTGTGAGCAGAGAGTGGATCAGTAACAAAAAAACGACTCTGTACGTTCGGTTCATTTTTCAGAATAAATCTCGGGTCGGGAAAGTTATTTTGCATCTGCAGGTCGTTGTGTGATTGGCTATTTCCATTATTTGAGCAGCCAAATAGATAATTTTAATAGAGAATAAGGACTCCAAGTAGTAATTGGTTACCTTTAAGTATTAAAAGAATCTATGTTCAACCCTTTAAACCCTCTCTCATGTTGATATATATGTAAATACACATTTTGTTATTCCCCTAATGAAAATGTTTTATTCACCTGTTTTGACAGAGCCCTTGTTAGTGGCAGAATGATTCAGGATCTTGTTGATCTGTTGTAATACCATGGGAAATCCACAGATCCCCTCAGAATGGGGAACCCTAGGGTCAACTTTTACTCCTGGGGAGGCAGACAAGGATTAAAAGGTAAAAATTCCTACTAATAAACTAATAGTAGTTGGTCTTGTTCCGATCTCTACGTTAAAAGTAAATCAGTTCATGGACCATCTGCAATAAAAGATTCTTCCAGGCTGCATACCCCGAGCCTCCAGGCTGCTGTTGAGCCTGCGCTCTGCTGTGTCCAGCAGCTGCCGGGACGTCTTCCAGAGCTGACAGTGGCAGCAGGCCAGGTCGAAGGCAGCCATGGCTGCTGGGCTGAGCTCCTCCAGCAGGGTGTGAAGGAGGCCAGAGGGGTCTGAAGGGCAGCAGCTCAGCCAGTAGCCCTCCTCCAGTGAGGGCATCTGGTGAGCAGGGGTGCTGAGAAGACGGTCCGCTATGTCTGAGATGGAGTAGAAAGCCACACCTGCAGAGAAGCACACTTAATCTTAAACTGCTTTCACATGTCACAATGGAATTTGAGAATATCCAATCAGAGTCAAGGAAGAAGAGCTTTTTTTCTACAGTTTTAACAATAACAAAAAGGAAAAATACACAGAACAAGATGTTCATTTTTCCACCACGAGTTCCTTCAGTGGATCTCAAAGCAATTCTGTGACAAGTGAGTTTATAAAACACCTGCTTTTCTCACCTACTTGTCTGTGCCACAGCTGCGCACAGTAGCTTCATTCTCTGGACATTGTTCAAAGAAATTCTGATTTAAGTGTTAAGGATGAAAGCAGAGCAACAAGAAGGATAAGCCCGGCCGTCTTTTAATCTGGTTTAAACAGATTGTTTATTTACGCATTTTTCTCCTTGAGTTAAGAGCAACATCAAATTCTAAGTAGAAAAAAGTTAAACAGAAAGCCAAACCTGCCGCGGCAGCACATCCGATGGCCTGCAGGGTGGAGCGCCCGCTGCTGCTCAGCCGACTCCTCCCCGTGCTCGACACAGCTGCTGTCCCCAAACCCTCTGAAGAGGATGAGGATGAAGACATGGACCGGCTCTCCATCTTCTGCTCCACCCGTCCCAACTCCACTAGGACTTCTTTGTAGCACTCCATGAACACCAGCTCACCACAACAGGCAGACGCTTGCAGATCAAAGACCAGAGACACCTGCAGAGAAGCCAAGAAACACACGGGCTGAAGTCTCTGTCCACATCTTAGACATTACGACCAAACAATCACAGGTAAACATATATTTACAATAACTTGTTGACGTGTTGTTAATCAGTCTTTGCTGTATGCACCCAAAGCAGATAGCATGAAATACATTTGACTGATGTAAAAGTCAGTGAAGCAGAAATATTTTTATAATTGTGTGTCCAGTCAGTCTACCATGTTAAATCATAATCTGAAGCAGGTGTAATAATATTGGTAGTAAGCATAAGAATAGTGTTATTAGTGGTGGTAAAATTACGTTAGTCAAGTTCAGCCTGCCACACAGACCTGATGTGCCTCCATGAAGTTCCCCCGGCGGACGCAGGACATGAGCAGAGACTCAGGAGGGGACAACATGGCGGGGACCAGCCAGCTGTGAGGACCTCCGCATGGACAAACCTCCAGCTCCACACAACCTGCTGCTGTCCCTGCTCCACCATCTGACACATAACAGAAATAATAAATGCACAACAATGACACGTCTTCAAATCAAACAAACAAAAAGGTAAATCTGATTCACTGTGAAAAGTTCAAATCAGTGCACGTCAAGGACAGGTTGTTTATGCTCCACCTGATGCGCTCGTGCTAACTTCTCCATTGTGTTTCTCCGTGGAGGTTTGTCTCTCTGTTGCATGTCTCCCTGGTCTCTTCCCTCTCCTCAGGCTCGAGCTCTTGCTTCGTCCCAGAGAAGTGACAGGACAGCTGGCCGCTGACACCTGGATAGGACTTTCTGAACCTGCAAGTGAAGTTGCCACCAAGACGTAAAAAAAGGGATGCAAAAAAACCTCCACCTGAACTCCATCAAGCTCTAACGCTAACATAAGCATGAACACAGAACAGCCATGTTAAGATGAGCCACAAGTTAGGCGTTTATGAATTGAAGTTGTAGCTGATTTTCTGTTTTTACTATGTTGCATGCAGAGAGGTAAATGAATATACTAAAAGTCTCACCACTTCCACTGCCCTGATTGCTGGTGATGATCTGCAGCCTCCACTGAGCCTCTGCGGTGCGTTTAGACAACCTCTGCAGACAAGCCCCGAATGTCTCGGACGTCACCGAGCAGCCAAGCCTCTCCGCCACCTCGGCCTCTCGAGGCAACGCTCTTCCCGCCTCCTGTCCCTCTTGCTGGCCCACCACACAAATGCCCTCCAACCCTTCTTTCAGCAGCTTCAGAAAACCCTCCATGGCTGTCACATCGACCAGAAACCCCCTGCAGCCCTGGATGTAGTGTCCCAGGTCCAGGTGACTAGGTTGGGCTGCTAATGATGAACTTGAACGCAGCTTCTGGTTCTCTTTCCTGCTGTACTCGGTCTCATCGGTCTTTGCTTTGGTTCCTAAGTCTACGTTTGTGTTTCTTGTATCTGACAAACATTCTGATCGAGTGGCGCTCCCCGTGTTCGGATGAGAGTTTGTGTCTTTTGGGGCCTGCTGGGAAAAGTCAGCGGTGGACAGAAAGAGAAGGGAGAAGATGTTCTCCAGGAGCTCCAGACGGAACATTGCAGGCACGGCCTCCAGATAGAGCTGACACTCAGACAGGTAGTGCTGGAACAGCAAATGGCAACCTGGAAAACACCACAAACAGAGAGGAACAAGGTCAGAATATCAGTCAGAACTATATAAGAGAAGAAAAGGTCAAAGACAACCATGTCAGCTTCAAACGATCAAAGATTGTTGTTGTAGTATTAAAGCTTTTTATGAAAACCTTTTGGTTTGTGTGTAGGTGCTGCAGTCAGTTATCAAGAGGTGATTTTAGTTTAAAGTTTTGAAGTTTAGAAATGAAAGAATGTCTTGGTCATCAAATTTGTTTTTCTTTCTCCAATTTATTTATTTTTATTTATATATATTTTTTGCATGCAAGATTATAATCAGCAGAAATTTGCAGACAGGAAATTATCCTATCATCTGTCATCATCCTTCGTACCTTCTGAGGTTTGGTCTTGCTCCTTTCCTGCTACAGGGGGCTGCTGCTGCTGCTGCTGCTGCATGCACTCACACTCTGTGCATTTTGAGTATTTATGTGCGTTCACACAGAGAGCGTAGATGGCATACTTCATGGCACAGAACCCCTGGAACAAAACGATGTTCCTCTGCACACTGGGACTGACAGTACCGACGGCCTCACCGTCTTCTGCAGGGGAAAATATGCGCATTACTCATTTGGCAATGAACGTCAAAATTCATTTCAGACAAATAGATAAACGGCTGGAAAAGAAAGGATGTTGACGACGATGCTGACCTGCTCCTGGTGAATTTGGCAGTTGCTGCAGCAGGTCCAGTATCTGGCGCTCTTCAAACTGAGGCAAAGGAGTCAGGGAATGCAGAATATAGAGGGCAGAGTGATTGTCCAGAGTATGAAGCTGTGCCAGCAATGCCTCCGTACAAATCCCTCTGAAGAAACACGATCCAAAAGTAAATATTATAAATGAATATTGATAAAAATGGCAGTCAAACTTCAAAAAGAACAAAAACAATGCTTACGGATTGTTGTTTTTACACCATTCAAGTACTCCCAGCTGAGAGGATAGCAGATTTGCGAACTCCTGCAGAACAGCATCACTGGCTGGGGCCTAAGAAGAAGATGCAGCTCGCATCAGCAAATAACTCTTAATTGCTGCAAAATATCTGTAGAGGAGGAACATGTGGATGTCTGGACAGCTGTATAATTTCCGTTCTGACCTGCTCTCGGTGAAGGATGCTGAGCAGCGTCTGAGCCGAGTTCAGACTGCGACAATGAGTCCATCCCAGATGCAGCAGCAGACGAGACAAAGGCTGGAACTCCAACTGCAGTAAGTCTTTGAGCTGAGAAAACTCCTCGTGCTTAATCAGGTCGAGTGCTGTAACCTACAGGAAGGCACCAATCTTATTAAATTATTGAATTGTATCACATGTGGTTGCTAACCAACTTGATTTCATCGGGATCCAGTACAAACATTACTTCTTCTACAACTTCAATTTACGTAAACAGTACTAACATTTTTCCAGTGCTCCTGGAGAACTTACCAAGACCTGCTCAAGGAAGTGCTTCCCACTACTAAGGCACTCAAAATAAATGGTCTTCCAAACGGATGGACGATCCTTGTGGCAACATAAACTGAGGGCCAGCTTCTCCGCTTCAGGAAGGTCCACTAAGAGGAGGATATGACAAGCTGATGTGAGTGTGACATCTACAACGGGCCATGCTACTATTTAAACAATAATGTTAGAATTGTAACGAGTGCAAAAAGTGTTGTAAGTAAGGTAAATGTCATATAAATAGTTTATGGGTAAACCATTGACAAACATTGCATTTTGTGTTTTCCTTGATAAAAGCTTTGTCATCACTAAAATACACAGAGTTGGAATAAGAATCAATGCCATGACTGTATATATTGGCTAAACCGTAAACCACTCATCAGTCATCACTACTACAGATAACAGATCTATCTATGTAGACGCTGACAACAACTGCAGAAGGGCAAGCACAGCTGACACATGCAACGCTTCTGTCCAACGCTCGCAGAAGCAGAAGTGTGACAAAAAGAGGAAAGAGGGGTAATGATGACAGCGTCTGATCTTTAAAACTGAAAGCAAAGAAGGCTATAAATACTTTACTCAGTACAAAGCAACAGAAAGCAAACAGCTTATAAGAGGAACAGATTTATAGTAATATACTGCTGTTTCATAAAGCAGCTAATCATACGGATTAAAGGGCCACATCACAAATTCACACTGAAAACTGTGTTTCAGTTGAAGTTCAGTGAAAAGCCGGAGGATCCAAGGGAGTTATTGACATCAAGCACACAGTACACCACACTACCATGTGTGTCGGGCACGCTCCTCAGCAGATGATCCCTCTGAAGTCTCAGAGCGGTGGAACAGTACGCGGAGACGAGCGCGTCACAACGAGGGCGAAGCAGCGAGCTCAGGATCCTCTCTTCTCTCAGGGGCCCGTCTATGGCTGCCCACAGCGCCTCACACAGCGCCTCCAGCTGCCCGCCGCCTCGACGCGAGCCCCACGGCATCACAGACAACACGGCGTATATCTCCTCCACCCACTCCTCCACCTTCTCCTGCCGCCTCTCTGGTTTTCCCAGCTTCTTCATCAGGTGTTGGATGAATGCATGTTGCAGAGTATGGTCCTCTGTGCACGAGTGCTCCTGTGGGAGACGGAGAAAACAAGGAAAATGGAGCAAAACCTAGATATACTATATATATAAAAACTATATGAACCAGCTTTTTATAGCAGATCCTTTAGGATTTGCACAAATGATGTTAAAAAGAATTTCAACACACTTAGTACAGACCCACTTAACATTTTCATCAGATTATTGTATTGGAAACACCCAGAACAATGTATATAATGCGTTTTTTGTGTTTTATAGACATCAGATAAATAACTTCATGTGCACCAACATGTACATAAGAGACACATTCATAAATGTCTATTCTTACATTTTTGGAAAGTACTGTATGTATTTTTTGATCATTTGGTGCTGATATATTGTTGCAATCTGTTTGAGTCTACCTGTAAGAAATGGGATAAACACTGGGCGAGTCTGGGCTTCTTCTTCTCCAACAAGGTTCGCAGGCAGGACTCAACAGCAGCATCTGTTGTCTTTGAACCCTCTGAGCCCTTTTGCTCAGACCGTTTGGCCAGGAACGCCTGGTGCAACTCCTGCTGAAAGAGAATTTATCTCAGTTGTGTAGTCGCAACATGTAAATCAGAACAAGTTAATCGCAGTACACTTTGCCTGTGTGAACATAAAAGGGTGTCTCAATGTAAACCGTTGTTTTTGCTGCTTCGTTATCAACTGCATGTTTGATTTACAGACAAACAAAGTAAGAAGAATAACAACCTTGAGAAGAGTCTGTGGTATGCCCTCTGACCCCAGCTCCTCCAGGAGCAGCAGGAACTCCAACTCTCTTCTGATGTGGAGGGGAACCTGAAGAGGAGAAGATGCCTTTTCACAACACAATATTGTTTCCTTTGTGAGAGGTTGAGATTGTCTTTCTGGTTCTAACAAAAGGTTTGACCCAAGTGTGTATTGTAAGTTAACACAAACACAGATGGTCTCCAATACCAACACAGACACGGTTAAACGTGACGTTTCAGAGTATCAGTACAACAGAGAGAATTGCACTCAGTTCTTCATAGTATTACCTGTGCTTCTGTCCATTTCTCCAAAACCTGAAGCCAAAACCAAGCCAGTCTGTGTGGACTGCCCACAGACTCCCATCTGCAACAGAAACACGCAGTCATTAAATCCACAGCACAAATACCACATACATTGAAGGGTTAACACAACACAAACATCTAATGTCCTGTGAACGTGCAGCTGCGGGACTCACTTTAAAGCGTAAGGACGGCAAACAATAGCTTTGATTATGTCTTGTAGCTTTTCTGAAGGTCCTCCCGTTGAGTTAACCAGCTGTGGCACACAGGCATTGGCCAGCTCCCACTCTCCGTTCTGCAGGCACCTCTTGAAGTACTCAAACAGGTCCTGAAGGGAGGTCTCTGCCTCACAGCCGAAGGGATGCATGGCCACGTTCACTGTGACTCTCCTCTGCTCGACGGTCACAACTGGAGATGCATCTTTACTTCCACACAGCCAAGGAAGACCCTCGAGTAACCTTCACCTGAAACAGAAAGAAAAGGCTGTGTGAGGTTATAGAAATGTAAACAAAGAAATGCTGTGGATTTGTTTTTTGAAACAAACTGAATATGGTTTGCCAGACATTTTCAGTTCCTTACTATAGTTGCATAATAATTTTAGTATCTCTGTTTTCTATTCTTGTAGCTCTCTTTTGAAATGTGAAGATTGTATTTGTTCATGTATGGCAGTATGTGGACATTATAAAATGCGTAATGAAATCTGATTCTTCATTTTATACAGTATGGCGATAGATTGGACTACACTGACACAATCTATATGGTTTTCAGCATTCATTATCTGTAATCACTCCCAAGAAATACATGCAATTTTCGAACCTACTTTTAATAAGTTTTCTTTGTGTGTTGGTTACACGATTACCATAAATGATTAATTTAGTTCACTTTTTAACCTATTATTACTATTAGATGTGAAAAGGTATTTCTATCATCTGTACCTTTAATTGTCTGTGCAAACAAACCACGCTCAGTGAGAAACAAACGTGGATCAAAACAACTGTCCAGTCACCTGATGTGTTTAATCAACGACACTATTTAGGCCTTTAAAATACGCTTTTAAAATGTCAACGCTTCCATTTCTTCCCGTGCCTTCTCAGATTTGACAGCTACCCCAATGCCTATGGTTAGCGTTAGCATTAGCTAAATGTTGCCGACTGGCTATAGCTGAAACATTAAGTTAGCTAACTTCCGTAACAGCTAGCAGACGTAAATCGTTGCACACATATAAAGCATTTAGGAATTAGCGAGAATTCAATAAAGTTACTTACTCATTTCTTTTAGGTTTTTTCCCCGAATCTGGGGATTACTTACACTCCTAGCAACTGCTTTCTCTTCTATTATGCTAGGAGAGGCTGGTTGCATGTTAACGAAGGTCATGTGACAAAATCAGCTGATTCTCCACCGCTGGTTGGTCAAAGGTTGGCACGAGATGGGCGTTCCAGAACAGCGAGCAGCGTTCTTTTTTTTTCTTTTTTTTTTATAGCTGCCTTCAGGTGCTGTCGGACATAAAACCATTCAGAAAGTGGGTCCCATACATTAACAATCCAGCAAACTACTCTGAAACATCATGAAGATCAACATGAGTATTATTTAACTTAGAATATCAGTACATCAGTAGTCAGGATTATAAAGACATAGGCTGGTTGTCGAAAATGACAGTTTAATTGTTGTTCACTTGTTTTGAACTGGAATTTTTGGTTGGGGATATATGGGTGGGATAATGTGTCTTTTGTGCTATAGTGTAGTAGTACATCCCAGAATACAATATAATCTTATACTCTTTTAGAAAACAGTTGTTGAAGTACCCTTGAAGAAGGCAGTGACTGTGGTTAGGTTTTGCTGGACACCTCTGGATTATGGACCTATAAACAAATATGAATAAAGATATTTTAACTCCATACATTTTTCAACTGATATTATACTTACATAGTGCATATTCTTCAACATTTGTAATTTAATCAAATGATAAAAAGACTATCTTGATTTCCTTAAATGTAACCTACAGCCCTGCTGCTGCAAAAGAGAAAATAGGGTCAAATTTAGGCTATTATTAATAAAGAGCTTCAAAGAACAAAATAGACAGGATAATATTGTGCTTTCTTGAGTAATATTGAGGTACCAGTTGAGCACACTTTCTGCACACTGAATCATTTTAAGATAAGAATTTGATTGACGCGTCTATTCGGCTTGTGTTATCTCTCTGTCCGTCTCTCACCACCACCACCGCCACCGCAAAACCGGGAGCCTGTCGCTATGACAACGTGTAGTGCAGGCGGGGTTTGCCAGCTGGAGGCAGAGTCAGTCGGTCCTCAGCTGGCATCATCGCTCCAAACCTCCACACTGCATCACGCCCTGAGTGGAATGGAGGAAAAGGACAAGACAGAGCGTGTATGTAGCTGCGTTTTGTTCGCTTTATGGCATGCATTACACCATTTCTGCAAAACTGTGATTTCATTTGAAAATATTGCTTACTGGGGAGGGGGGGGGGATTACAGACGCATAGTTTGTGCAGCTGAGTCACTGATTGTCTAGAACGTGGATCAATAAAGCTATTGTTCCCATCGGTGCCACACAGCTCACCGCATTGAGACACCAGCAGGCTGCACGATGAAGGCTCCTAATAAACTAAGTGCGGCTGTCTTGTTCAGCGTTAGGCCTCATCCTGTGTGATCTGTAACATCTCTATTGTTTCACAGGGGGAGTATAACGGAGAGATAAAGGGTGGGCTGCGGCCTTCAATGAAACTGGTTGTTATGGGAATTATCAACCAAAAGCCCAAGAGGTTAGTGCGCACACCTGTTTTCAGTTTAGAATAAAAAGCGAATTATATACGCTTCGTTATTGATGTAGCTTAATGAGGTGGCAGCCAATTAAAGTTAATAATGAAAAAAAAAGCCCTGTCCTCTTACAAAGCAGAATTGTAAAGCAGATAGACAGCTGTTGTCTGTGTTTGAGTGCACATGTCAACCACCCAGCTAGTCCCCGTTTTGGTAAAAATATTTTTGTAATGCCAGTGCGTTTCCTAATTATGGGTTAGTCTGCGAATGTGCGTGGGAGAGCTTCAAATCCCATGAAATCTGAGGAGTCACGCTGTAGTTTCTTTGGTTGATAACATCAGCTGGCTATTTATACATTCCGTCCTCAATTATGTCCAGAAGAAAACGACATTCAGGCTACACGCAAAAAAAACATACTGTGCAGAAAATAGCTGTGATGCAGAACTTTTTATGTCAAGAAACTCTTTTTTAGCTGCAGAAACCTCAGGAGGGTATAAGGACACATTTTCTCAAAATACCATTTGCATAGACACTGAATGTAACATGCCAGTGGGTAAATTAGAGCTTCTACTTTTCGTTTTATTTTCTATTTATTTCATTTAACATGATTCTTACTGATGATTGTGTTAGATAAGTGACACCAAATCCTCTACCAATGTCACCAAAAACATGTTCTTCGTCATCTTGTTAGTCAGATAAATAAAATGTTTACATGCTAACAGCCCAAATCCCAAAACATCTCTGCAAAATGGAAGATTGGTACACACCTTTGTTGTTGTATAAAGTTTTAGCTTTGTGTGTCATGAGGGCCAAACACAGAGCAGTGCACAACATCACAGTAAAAATGAGAATTCAAATCATTTACTTAAGTAAAAGTAATAATACCACATCACAAATACTCTGTTACAAGTAACAGCCCTGAACTCAAAATGTTGCCGAAGTAAAAGTGTAGAAGTAATCAACATTATGTAAAAGTAAAAGTAGTAATTATACAGAATGACTCCTGTCAGTGTCATATTATTATATTATTGGATCATATTGTATCAACATGCAAGCAATACCTTCATGTAGCTGGTCGAGGCGGAGCTAGTTTGAACTACTTTATGTAATTTGATGTATAGCACTGGATCGTATCTTGTGTTTTGTCTGTAAAAATATTGATCTGCAAAGTAACTTTAGCTGCGAGATAAATGTAGTGAGTAAAAAGTCAAATGTTTGCCTCTGAAATGTAGTGGATTACACATATAAAGTAGCATTAAATAGAAATATCTCAAAATTGAACTTATGTACAGTATTTGAATAAATATACTAAGTTAAACTTCACTTAAAATGTGTTGCAAAAATGAACAGTATTATAAATTCTCCTGCAGCAATAATCCAATGCACACATCTTTTATTAAGTAATGTGTTTAAACCCACTCTCTATTATCAAGATCATATTTTATTCATTCTTTCTCACTAAATGCCTCATTACGACATTACAGTTGTCATAAAGACCAGAAGATGTCCCTGTACTCCAAAGGATCTAAATAGGTTTTTAATGCATTTGATAACATCAGAAGAAAATAATGAAAGGCAGACAGACAGAAAAGATGCATGTTTTACTGTAGTAAAAGTTCTGCAGAAATACTCTGATACAAGCAAAATACCTGCATTAAAAATGTCACTTAAGTAAAAATATTATCAGATAAATATATATAAATTATATATCATATAATTGTATTATTACTACTCATGCATGAATGTAAAAGCAGACTATGTTGAATAGGACTAATTGCAACTAATGATTATTTTCATTATGGATTCATCTGCTGATTATTTTCTCTATCAAATGATTGATTGATTGTTTGGTTGGTAAAAAGCTGTGACAAATGTCGTCACAATTACTCAGAGTGACCCCGTCACAGTGTTTGTTTTGTCCAAACTTCAACATTATATAAAATACATTCAAATAACGAAAAGAAAATCCTCAGAATAAAGTGACATGAGAAGAAAAAGTAAAGTAAATGTCCCACCTCTGCACCTCCTCGTTCGTCGCTCCCTGACCTCTCGTGTGTTTGAACAGCATCGAGGTGACTCTGTCCAGTAAGCCTCAGCAGGAGGACACAGAGGGAGACGTGGGACTTCAGTTAAAGGTGAGCTTCATGGATAAGGCCGTCCAACGCAACGCCCGCCTGGCTGGCAAGTGGGGTCCAGCTGAAAAAACCCTCTCCTACTTTCCTTTCGCACCTGGAGAGTCCTTCAAGGTAAATGCATAACCTCTGACAATAACACTAGTGTGCACATTATGAATAAGCAAATTTGATAAAAAATTAAAGACAAATATAAAATGAAAGATTCACATTTAAACGATCATCCTTTCCCCATTCACCCACCCTTCTATCATCCTTTCCCCTCGAATCCTTGTCTACAATACAGTAAAGACGAATCCAACATGAATGAAAAATCAAGATGGACTAATACAAAAAAAAGTCAATACAGAATAAGAAATAAAGCAAAAGCTTCCCCAAATGACTAATTGGTCATGGTCTGGGCTTCAAAATCCAAAAATCACATGATGTGCATCAACTATGAGTTTAATTCACGCTGCAGAGAATGTAACAGGTGGGAACATGTTTCTACCCTCAGCAGAGCATGACCTTGCTGCTCTGCACAGGACACTTCTATACAGCACATTTCTCTCTCAAAACCCCAAAAAATCTTCTATGACATCAAATATTCACAATTAAATGAGCAACAGTCAAAGTGAAAGTACAGAAAGAAAACTCTCTAAAGTCAAATAACCAAAACTGTTCCAACTTTGACAGAAAAGTGTGTGTTCATGTTGGACATCATAGCTCACAGTAAGAAATGTTGTCTTTAAGTTGGGACCAACTTTTAGTATGTAAATATTTCACAGCCACCACCCTTCACACCCTGCTGGCAAATCTGTGCCGTTTCATTTAGCACGAATGGGACGTTTTCACCGTTTACGATTTCCAGCCGAGGTCAGTACACGTATCCTTGACTGATCCTCTCCTCCACATCTCCTCTGACTGTTAGATGGAGATCGTTTGTGAGCACCAGCAGTTCCGTATCTTGGTGGACGGACAGCCCCTGTGTGGATTCACCCACCGCCTCTCCCAGCTCGCCTCCCTCACTGCCTTACGAGTCTTCGGAGATCTACAGCTCACCAAGGTGGCCTAACACCAGCGTCTCAACCAACAGATAAAAGAACACTCGTTAGGATGTTCTGGGACAGTATTCAATACATTATATTAGAATAGAGCAACTTTTTGAGTGAGTAAATTAACCCTTGATGGCGATGTTGTGTCTCCAGATCTGAACAGTTACACCTGCCTCGTAATCACGTGTTAAGACAAAGTGCCTTCACTAGATTACCTATTTGGGAACTTGAAGATAATGACTGAATGTCTTGAATAAACTGAAGAATGTGATTTGAACTGTGGTGAACTAACGTGGTCTAAGTTGTAATATTTTCCCCTTAATGAACATTTGTACAAACGTGATGTTGTCATTGCAACACAAAGGAGTGCCGCATCAGGTCTTTGTACATGAAAATCTCAGACGTTTGTCTTTGATTTCTCCAGAGTTAAACTTTGAAAGCACTTAACGTTTACGAGCGCCTGCATGAAGATGAATGTTCCTGAAATCAAGTGATTGTGATTCTACGGAAGCCAACAACAGCCGTTCTTGCAGTTATTCTTTCTTTAATGCCGTTATATCAAGATCACAAGTTAATTATTTTGTTATCTCCCGAAAACGAGATATATTATGTATCTCTCATTAGCTTACTTATAATGATTATCAGAGATTAAGCTGTAAATGTCCGATAAAGGAGTAGATCACGGCATCAGTCTCTACTTCCATCAAGGTGTAAGACAGGCAGAAATTGCATTATGTCTTTCTGATAACATTCAGATCAGTCCATGTCATTTAAGGAGAAGACTAGCAGATAAATTAACCTCTTTTTATCCCGAGAAAACAAACTAATTAACTGGTGATCTCGAGATAAAGGCATTAACAAAATAATTGCAAGCAGGGCTTCCGTATAATTCTGTACCCGACTAAGTACTGTAAGAGGTGTAATAATGTAAAACTGAAATTGAGATATCCTACATTAGTGCATGCCAGTAATACACACATTCCTCTGAGTTTGAGGATTAGGGTTATGTCAGACTTTTTGTTATTCTAGCATTATCAACTTAAGCTTTGAAAAGTTACTAACGACCGTAGGTTTGAGTACTTTTCTTTTACCCCTTAGCACTTTTTATGTGACTGTTTCATACTGACTTTATTTCACTGCAATAAATCACTTTTGTTGTTAATATTTTGTTTGGTGGTTGAGTGACGGCTACTTGGATTTACTGAACCCACTCTGGAGCGTCACGCACTGTATCACTGAGGTAATGTGTCACTCAGGATTTCACTGGAAGGCGTCTATGGAACAACACCGGCTCAGCCTGAGTCATTCAGATAAAGGCTCGACTCAGCTTGCAGAGTGGGAGCGCCTGTCTGTGATTGTAGGGAGCAGCCAGCCTACTCAACTAAAACCTGCCGATTGTGATTGTGACAAATACTTCACGTACCTCCTGAGGCTTTTCATGTTTCTACTTGTACTTCCTCTTGGTGTCAGATCATTTACTTAAGTAAACGTACCACATAAAAACACTGCATACCACCTTTTAACACAGAAGCCAAACTATGATGAAAAACCAGTAGGAACAATATGGCCTAGAACTCTTTATTATTACATCACCCAATGAAATCAACACAGACACTAAGCTTCTTAGCTACTGTAGCTAGCTGTAGTGACAGTGTTAGCAATAGATCTGATGCTCCAGCCTCCTGTCCACAATACATTGTCACTACAATCCCACTTTTAGTTAATGTTTGTATCATTTCTCCTGACAGCATGGAGTCAAATCCAGAAACATTTGATAGATTTTGTTTATGGCATGCAAGAGATTTGTAAACAAAATTCAAGTCTTTTAATACTTTCTAAGGCCTTGAGGACATTAAATTCAATGCTTTTTATGACTTTTCAAGATCCGCAGAAAACCTGTCCACTACAAGTAAACGCCCTGCATTCAGTCATCCTACTAAAGTAAAAGTATAAGTACTATCAGCAAAATCTACTTAAAGTAGCAAAAGTGAAGTTATAATTGACATTAGTAGGTTGTTGATACTGATGCAAATGTGTAAGAAGCATTTTCCTGTTGAAGCTGGTTAAATTGAAATACTTGATACACTGTCAGGTAGAGTCACAAAATAAATTGGTAGGTGGTATGTGGTAGGAAAGATCTGCTACACAAAACTACACAAAATGCTTGTTTATTTGTTAAATATTGGGTAATTTGACCTCTTTGGGCCTCAAACAGTTATTTAAATAAAACCACCTGAGAGGGTTTGGAGGAAAATGTCTCATAGACATCTGAAAGGTGACAAAAGGCCCTGATTATACGTTGTTTTGTGAAAGTGGTCATGAGCCAAAAAGGTTAAGAACCACTGAGGTAATGTTTAACATTTCATCATTATATTAAGTTTATAACATATTGTTTTAGGTAAATATACAGCTGTAAAGTAGCTTAGGTATACTTTTCACTCCTTGCGTCTGCAGTCAAGCAACAATTCAATGTGCCGAATAAAGTCAAAATGATTGTTTAATAATAAAAAGATCTTATAAAACACATGATAAACTTTAACTGAAACTAAATGAATACAGGAGAAATTGCTACAACAGTTGGGCTTTTAAAATCCTTTAAATCCTCCTTGCACAAACTTTAAAATACTGATTAATCAAACTGAAAGCACTGATGTTTTAGAGCTTAAAGAACAGAAATGTTATGTAACCATCGACACTTTCCTCTAAATGCATGGTCCCAGTTTGTTGCTACAGTATACATTCATGGAATGTGTAAAGAGTTTTCTTCATAGCTGCATAAATGAACTAGCTGATGTGTTAAAAAGTGACATTTCCGACACTTTATGTCTGCTTTCTTATCGCATCTATCCAGTCCATCTTCTCCTGGTGACTCGGAGCCTGGATGAAGTAATGTGTGTCTGACTGTGTGATGAGTTTAAACAGGTTGCCTTGAACGTTGCCTTTCACACCTGTGTGGGAGCAGAAATTGGGGTCAGTGATGCAGAACTAGTGCAGTCACAACATGAAGTCAACATGAAAAGGTAACTGGAGTCGGAGACAGTGACTCACCTGAAGGAACCCCGTTGTCCTCCAGAGAAGACACCAGACAGCCTCGCAGCGAGAAGCCGCCAGCGGGGCTGATGTCACCCTGAGAAGTGACATAAGACAGGAAGTGGGTGAGACCGAGACTACAGGGGGAATTACAGGGAATTATGAGTAATGATGGCTTCAGACACATAGTTGGTCTTAGGTAAATAAAACAGCTGCTTTGTTTGGGCTTGGATCTCCTCCTCTGTCCTCTGTATTTATTTAGGTTGTGTAATGTTATGTCTTTGTCCTGTTTTTATATTTGCTGCTCACTCACCTTGGTGGGATCATAATAGTGAAGGAAAGCCGGTTCTGAACGCAGCACAAACAATCGCACCTTCCAGTTCTTCCTTCTGTGTCCCTGTGTTGAAAACGGGGGCCAAGTGTTAGATTGTGGCGTCTTCATTTCATCCCATCATGTCTTTGCTTGTCAAAGACATGATGGAACAAATAAGAATACTTTCTGCGTTGCCAGGTTGCGGAAACCCCCTTTGGCTGGTGTTTATCCTTCTTATTTAGAAATGATGCTTTTATAAATGCAGGTAATCTATTGAACAGTTGGATTCTCACTTTGTAATATAAGTCATCAAGTCTGCAGTTGTATATGTTAATACGATTTTGGTCCAGATCCTCTGCAACCCTTTTCCATTACATTCTGTTATTAATGGTTTATAACTGATCAATAAAACTTTAAAAGCCATTACATTTAACTTATAAACCTCTTTTTAAATATTGGAAATTTGTACTAAGTATTACTTGTTTACGTACTGTTATTTTCATCATTTTAACACAGGGCTAATACAGTGTGTTTACCTGTTTAAGAAGATATCCTCTCTTTATCACTTTTCCACTCAGCTCCACTGCAGACAGCGACTTCTCTGCCTTCACGCTGCCTCTCTTCTTTAAGCTGTCAGACTGTGAATAAACATCAACATGCTGTAGAATAAGTGCCCTGAAAATCACAGAGAGTCTGTGTACGATATTTTTAGATATTCTTAGTGTGGAAACATCCAGCAGGTCAGTGCTCCACGACTTCCTGGTACTCACAAAGCTGTACAGTGCAGTGGAGTCGTCCATGAACTGCTCACTGAGGCCGGCGGTGCGGAGAGCCTCCACGCTCTTCAGGCCCACAGTCCGCAGGAAGCCCTCCTCCAGCAGGGCCAAGGCCAGCGTCATGGCCTCCACACGGTTCAGAGCCAGCTGCATGAACACCAGCCAGTCCACCACCGCCGACCCTGCAGGGACACCACATGTGTTAATATGTCTGTACTTAACATCTGCAAAAAGATACAAACACTGGAACCAGATACACACAATAAACAAATACTGTACATATAGATACAGACATAGACATCCACGTTGTGAGATTTTTGTATATTTTTATTTTATTCTAAATTATTTAGCTTTAACTGGATGTATTTTCCTTTTTATAGTGTTTTTAAATGTTGTTCTAAAGCAATATTTTGCCTTTTGTACAGGTAAAGAACCTCAAATTGTGTCCGGATGGTGCTATACAAATGTACAATACAAAAGTTACAAAAGATAACTAATGGAAGTATTGTATTGCAATAGTACTGTGTATTGTCCTTCTGTAGGACTTTTCACTTCCTCCTCATTGGATTTATGAGTATCAGAGGTTCAGGGATTACAACCAAGTAGATCGTAGCCCAGCGGTGCTACAAGCCCACTCTACACACTGGTAGATTATCAAGGTGGATGCAAATGTTTCCATGCAAACATCCTTTGAGAGGATGCAGAAGGATAAAGATGCAAAGCCTCACCCGAGAAACAGTTGCTGTAAGTGCTGCCCTGCTCCACATGGTTGCTCATCTTGATGCCGCTGTGTACGTCATACATGGAGTCCAACACTTTGCTTGAAAAGAGACAAAGACATTAGAGAGAAACATAAACAAGCAGAGACAGAAGCAGGGCAAGGCAGTGAAAACACCACGCGGTTTAACATGTGGACGATGCCGCAAAGTCTGTGGGTGGACTTTTGTTTGTGAGGCTTACCTCAGGTTGATGTCGTGTAACTGGGATCCAGCCGGATGTTGCTGGTTTGTCACCTTCCCACCTTCGTCCGTCCGCAGCTTGACGACCACAGCAGTGATGTCAGCTGCCCAGTCATCTCGCTCCTCCCGGCAACAAGCCTCCAAAAAATGATCCACCCCATTCTTTGTCTGGAGCTTGATCACCAACTGGAAAAAGAAATAGAAAAGAGATGTATGTTCAGGTCTGTCAGCGCCAGAGGACATGAGAAATTCAGCCAAAAAGCAGATAACCAAGTTGGTAGATGATGGAGATCAGGTCCTGACAAAACAGTGACCTGAGGCCTTATATTTTCTCACCAAGTGAAGTGGTGAAGCCACACCTGAAATCAGGTTTCCACCCAATAAAAACATAAACAAAGGAAAACACTGAATAGAAAATGCGGTGCGGAGCAGCTGGAACACGGCACTAAGTCTTTGCGTGTGTGATCTTACAGTGGAAATTCAAACCTTCTTGCGTATATTTCTGCAAATATATTTTGCATATATTTGTTTTATGTCAGATTAATTTACTCATTTAAAAAAAATAATCTTATATAATCTTTTTCTTTGGATAAAGTGTAAGTTTTATAATTTTTACATCAAGGTTTGTTATACAGTATAATTTAGCCTTCTTTGTGTTTAGCTGTTGATTTCATAAATTAAGACATCAGATGGAAAACAGTAGAGGACTGTGAAACGTTTTAAAGTAAAATTTTATCCATATTATTCACAAGTGGGATGCTGTCATCACTCATTTAATCTAAGAATACACTGAACATGTCTTACAGGTTTAAATGAGGCGACTTTCATTATCATAACTTTCATAATAACAGTAATGACATAAAATAATCTTCTTCCGCTGAATCTTTTTTTTTTGAGTCCTTAGAAACTTTTCTCTATCTTTTAAGAAACACAAGTAGCACTAAAGTCTGGACAATTACTCACCGGTCGATTCTCATACTCCAGAAAAGGACACGTTATTACACAGTCCTTCAGTAGGATTTTCCCCCGCTGACATGAGTCCCTTTTGCCTCCTTTGTACTTGTAATACAGCAGCTTGTCTGTCATCAACACAAACAAGCGCGCCTTCCAGTTGTGTACAAGATGTCCCTGTAATAAGATTATTCAAGAGTATCAGTTACATTGTCAGAAAAGCAACTCTTTTCTCCTTACATTAGTATGACATTGTGGAGGCAACTTATATTTTAGTAATGAAAGTTTATATCAGCCTCAGAAACAGCCACAGATATGTCATAATAATAATGTCATACAGACTCAATTACATCTATATATTACAGCTGTATTATTATGTATTCATCACAAATGTCTTACCCTTTTCACCAGGAATCCTTCTCTTACAGTCGTGTTCTTGTCCGTATCCATAGCTCCTGTTCAGTGTGATCTTTGCAGATGAACTTTGCCTGTTCCTGCCTGCTCAGGTTATTTAATGTAGAGGGGAGTGCGTCATCCTGTTCACAACCACACACACACACACACCCACACACACCCACACACACTTTGCTTAACACTGGGACGCCAAGAAAAACCTGCAATTTCTGCCAACTGTCACATGAGGGCGCACTGACTCCTTCAGGGGTTCAGCATGGATGAGCGACTCAGGAATCTTGCCAACAATGATCTTTCCAAAGGATCTAAATGTAATTGCAATTTACCTGCAGTATGTGTGTGCGTGTGTGTGCGAGAGAGAGCGAGAGAGAGAGGGAGAGAGAGAACCAGAATGAAACATGAGAATGAGAAAGCTCAAAAGAAATGTTCACTCCATCAATTTCAGTATGTGAAGAATTCAAATCCAGGAGATGAAGCTGTAGGGAACATCCTCCAGACGGATGAGAGATGATTTTTATCCCATTTTGATGAAAAAGCAGCAGCTGGTGGTCGACCACAGCTCTTCTGCTTTGTAGCAGCTGCACCCAATAGGAGGACAACGTGCACATATACCTAGTTAATGACCTTAATGTGGTTGATGAGCCTGAAGGAGCATTGTTACTGAGGCTCCTGCTTCTGCAACCAGATGTGGCCCCGCTGGACATTGTTATCTTCTCCGTCATCCTTTCCTGGTTCCTGCCAGTCACAAAAGAAGAAACATGAATGAGTACAACAAAATAATTACAACTTCCTCTAAACCTCTCCACTGTAAACTCTCTGAATAATTTTTTCAGCTTACATTGTTGGAAGAAAGTCATTTTTTAAAATGTTTTGGTAACTTACTGTAAGGTTTACCATCACTCTATTTAAACCACCAACTTTATGCCCACGTGGGGGGCAGCAGAAAGAAGACGTGAATACAAAACTGACGTACAGAATTAATATCAGTATCACCTTTTAAGTTAATATGGTAAACGTGTTAGCATACATGCTTATTTACACATGCAGCAGATACGTAGCAAAATTAGCATTCATTTGGCGTCATATTTCTGTTCATCTGGCAAATGCAAGTCCAATAGTCACTCTCTTTTACCTCCGTTTTGGTCTCTAACAACTCCTGAGGGAACTAGCTGGCTCTTTAGCTGCTAAATGCTCAGCTGCGTACACCAGCTAGCTGCTGTGTGTGTCTGTCTGTCGTTTGGTGCTGGGCAGGTGGTGTACACTGTTTTATTTTGTTAAAAACAGCTGCCTGACACTCCGAGAGTGACAGTGAACTAAAACAGTAAAGTTGCAGGTCGGAAAACCAAAACAAAGAGCTGAAAGACACTAAAATACAGCGTAGAGAGGAGGGGAGCTGCAGAGTCAGATGATAATTCTCTGTGGGTTTGTTACACTGTTGTTGTTGTGTGTGTGTGTGTGTGTGTGTGTGTGTGTGTGTGTCAGATACAAAGCTGTATCTGACATTTGTGTCAGAGTTATGTCAACCTATTTTTTAAAGAACTACTAAATATTCTAGGGTTTGAAATGTTCTGACTTTGGCAGCATCTAAAACTTTAGCCAAAACAATCCACACATCATAGTTTAATTGTCTGTTTGTGGCTTTTCAAGGAGTGATTGTTGGTTGACTTGTTGGGAAACCTTTTTCAGCTCCAGATTTGGTGCTCCAGCATCTCCAGCAGCAGGAATTATATTATTTCTTTGGTCGTGACTTTTTGTGTTGAGATCATAGTCCCTTTTACAGTTTGACATCACATGTCATACTGTCTTTTATCTCAGAAATACTTTTTCAGCTTGAAAGAGTAGGATTCTGTAGGATTTCTTCACAATTCTTCATAAACCCAGCTGGAAAATGCACATCAGATATCCTGCAGGATTCTTTTCCTGAAGGAGTTTCATTTTCAAACAATTTTCCTTCAAGGAGTTTTGAGTTTTGTGTAATGATATATAACCATTATTATGGATGGAATCCAGAAAGCTTGCATCTTATAGCTCTCCTCTCTGCAGAAGGACTCCTGCTAACTCTCCATTCTGTCTCCAAGGTGAAGGAACCTGCACACACAAGCATGCAGTTATGAGACAACTGGAATGTGCAGTGGACTCAGCGTTGCAACCGGCCAACTTAGTCTCAAGAAAATAATCTTTTAAACAAATAGGGGAACAATTACCCCAAATCCTGCTTCCAAGACTCAAACACCTTTCTTGAGTCAGAGTCAAACAAGCTCCTCTGAGTTGAGAGCTGAGTGTTAAGTCAAGGTGTGTCTGGAATGCCCTCTGTGTAACATTAACCATAAATCAAACATGAATTACTTGTAAAAGATGATGGTGTTTTGGCACGCCAGGATATGAAGGGCTCTGACGTAGGCCAGCTCACGTGGAGCGCCCGGTTGTCTTGGTCACACACTTACAAACGCAAACACTCGCCGGACTCTGTTTTCTTGGTCCACAGACTTATTGTTCCCTGGGTGTGTGTTTGCGTGTCCACGTCCACAGCTGGTTACACAGAGCACGTCACTGGTCATTCTCATGCTTTATGAGACTGAAATGGAGACAGGGATTATAAACCAGAGGGCTTTATTCCATCGAGAATGTTACTGTATCTTCAGAATGTTTATTTGAACAGTAAAGATGGTTATCAAACCCCAAACCTTCACACATCGCCCCTAATAATAACAAGCCAGCTTGGTTTTTCTTTTTCTAAGTAAAAGCATTCCATTATTTCAAAACGTGGACACAAGAAAATTGTTTTCATTCTTTCCACAAATGACAAATGTCCTTTCCTACAGTCACTCTTCGAATGCCGAGGATGAGATTGAGATTGCCCACAACAGTGACATTAAATTGCCTTTATAATAAAGAGTGAAATTGAAAAACAGGATTTTCCGTGGTCCGGAGGAGAAGCATCGCGGGAGATTATTTTGCTGTTTGCCTTGAGATTTCTCAACCAGTGGCCTCTTCAATAAAAAGTGACACGGTGACACAGTGGTTTATGGTTGTTGGCCTATTTTACAAGTGCTGCAGAATGTGTGTAACATGTGTAACTTACATGCTGATGATGATGTTTTCCTTCAACGTGGCACAAACGAGACTTTCAGTTTTTGTACAAACCTGAAGTGAGAGACTAATACTCCATAATAATAATAAAATTTTATTTTCCATCTTCATGTTGTTGTTCAATAAACACACAAACTAACTGGACATTTCCAAACGACACCTACTTTTAATCAATAAACCTTCAACATTAAATACATTTTAAAAAATTAAAGTGCTTCACTATCAAAAGCTTACAGTTAAAGTTTAAAACTATTGTATTGTACAATAACATGATATCTATCCTCTAAAGTTAAATTAGGGCAAGAGAAAACCTTCAAGATCACCTTCAAGGGAGTTGAAGGATAAGTCCAGGGATATCTATGTTTTTCTTATTGTCAACAAATACCTTGAAAAGACCCAAAACCTACAGTGAACTGTTTCTAGTCTGTGTATCCATTAAACAGACATAAAATGTGTATTAATTCGCATTTAAAAATAGTCCCCTCAAATACACTGTTTAAAAAAAATCTGTATAAAAAAATCAGTAATGGCAGGTTTAAGTAGTATTTGCTAAAAAGCCTTTTATTAAAATAAAACTATTTATATTCATAACACGTTTTTAAAAATGTACGTCTTCAGTAAGAGCCAGCGGGATTAAGCTAAAAGTCAGAGACAAGGAAATGTCAGAAAGTATCAAGAAAGAGACTCACGTTGTGTTGGTTTTGATCTTTTCATGGGTTTGTTGACAAGTGTTAAAGTATAAAATATTGCCAGCCTTCTCCTTTAAGATGGGTCTTAATTACAGACTGAATTTGGTTTCATGGTCACTTTCTCTGCTTTTAAACATTTTCTCCAACTGGTTTCACTGAAAAGCAGCGATATATACACAAGGCACGTGACTTACAAAGTACAGCATTATACAGCTACATTATATGTGTTGCTTTACTTTTTCTTTTTGTTAAGAAACAAACTTAGTTTTTTCTACACAAAAAACACAAAAGAAACCTTTTCCAGCACCGACACTTTGTTCGAAACCCCATATTTACAACCGCGCACTTGAACTGTCTTGGAAATCTGGTCTCCCAGGGCGTTCAGCGCACGTTTAGAAGTTTAAAGTCCGATCCATCAAGAGTCGACTCAGCTAGCGTACAGGACCGTGGCTAACTGACTGGAAAAGCAACTGTGAGCATCACGTCCGTTGTGTGTAAAGAGGAGGATCAGGCTGCGTTCAGCCTGTGCCACTCAGACACAACTTTCTCTGGGTGAGCCATCGTGTCCTTCCACTGCTCCACTGCTTCTGGGACAGGGCTGTTGAATCCCAGCTGAACCTGCCAGAAACATTGAAAATTAAACTATGTAATATTGTTGCATTTAATCTCCAGTCATCTTCAAATGTTGTCTAATCTCACTTCAGACAGAAAAGTATAATTCATAGACACTAAAACACTTGACTCAGGTGTCCTAGTGGCTAATGTTAGCAACCTGTAGACAGATAACTACAATTATAGTCAGTTTACTGACTTTACGATTCTTTGCATAAGAAGTACTTTATCCGTTCTTGGATGGAAACGCCTCTGAAACGACTTACAAGAGACTTTAGGAAGCATTAGCAGAAAAAAAAAGAAAATTGGCACATGAAGACTTACAACAACAAACAACAGAAGTAAAAATAAACTTAAATTGCAGATGCAAAGACTGATTTGATTTATTTTACATTTATTTTTTAGACTTTTATGCCAACATGGACAAAAACTCCTTCAAGTGCTCAGAAATAAAAATGGAAATTTGAACACGACTCCAGATCATGTGATACAGTATGATCGAAAGCTCCAGAACTACTAAATGGACCTTGAGGTGAGACTTTTTATCAACAGTTTTGCTTTGGTCAGGAAGAAACCTCCATTTCTATCAGCGAGGCCTACACTGTGACATTTTACAGCAATCAATAATAAATATTAATAAAAATAATTTGATGACATAGTATCAAGAAAAAAAAAAGAAATGTGAATATTGTTTTTGTAATAAAACCCTGGTCACCAACTCACCTGTCCAAGACACTGTTTCCTCCTGACGGAGCTGCGGCTGTAGAGTTTGACTGACAGCCAGCAGGCGTGGTCTAACGCAGACAGCAGGAAGTGAAACGTCTCCGTCCACTGACACTGACCCCCCGAGGCCTTCAGCACGCAAGTCTTTTTCTTCATCACCACCCGCCCCAACTGGTGCATCTCCACTCTGACAAAGAACGCTTCAGAGGTGGAAAAAACAGGATGGAGTTACTCTTTCTTTTCTCTGTTGTAAAAGACCTCACATTATGTTCAAGGTCACTTCCAGTGACACCTACATTGGGTGAGTGGTGAGGAGGATGCTGGGAGGTTTTGGGCGGCGAGGACCTGCAGCTGGATGCGTCCGTTGACTGGCTGAAAGCAGGTGGTGAGATGCAGCTCAGAGTGGCACACCTGGGAGAGGAGATTAAATTATATCTTATTAATTTGGCATTTAATAGTGTATTTGTTTTTAAATAAAGATTTTTTGAATATTTCCTAACACAAAAATCCATTTACTATTCTCTTGTGTCCAAAATTATAAAGCTTTTACATTTTCTTTTGGTGTTTCTCCTAAAAAAAGCATTTCCTTTACTGACAGATGTACTGTGTGGGAAAAGAACAAAGCATTTTATTTTTTATGGATGTTTGTTATAGCGCTGGGTTTAGGTTATAAAAAGAAGCAGCCTGCTAAAAGAAACCTACAGTACCTAGCAAGCATCCACTGACTGTATAGGGAAGCTATATGTCAAGACATGAACATGTGTGTCATTTCCCTTTGGCATGTATTCGGCAGGGCAGTGTTCTCTGAGTGGTATGTTTTTTCAAAAATAAAAAGACTTCTAAGTGGCCACTGAGCTCCAGAGATGTCACTAACATCATGTTTTCTTCCAAGATGTAACATCAGTTATCAAGTTTCATCAAAACTTGACCGGCTGGAGCAGCTACAAGCTTTCAGAGTTTGACATTTTTACCTTTTATCGCTGCTCTTTGAGAACAATCAGTGTAAACTGTCAGGACAGCCGTTCGGTGTCAGTTGGAGTTTCACTGTGAGAGTTTGTGGCTGTAAAGCTACAACAGACTGACCTTTAATTACTGACCAAAAAGAAAAACCAAGAGAACGTACTGAGAGCATCGACCGTTCAAGTTTTATCATCAAACCAGTAGTTTTAGGTGGTTAATATTTTGAACTTTAAACTGCTATTTTTCTCATTTTTCTGTGTTCCTCCAACTTAGTAGTAGTTTCACTTTTAAAAACTTTAACATTTACATTTTACAGAGCAGGCAGTTGGTCCACCAGACTGAACTATCTCCACAACTTGTAGATGGATTGTCACATTCGTTGGTTCATGGCACCCTGATGATAAATCCTACTGACTTTGATGATTCTCTGACTTTACCTCTTTACCTCTAGTGCCATCATGAGGTTCACATTTGTGGTTTTCAGTAAACTATCTCAACAAATATTCCTATAACATTCGGTGCAGACATTCATGTTCCCCTGAGGATGAATTGTATTAACTTCAGTGATCCCCTGACTTTTCCTCTTGCGCTATCATCATGTCAAAATGAAATTTGTCCAACACTTGGTTGGTCACTGGTTTATTACCAAAACACTAATAATATCTTATCTAATGACATTCCCATGAGATTCAGCTGTACTTTGTGTTTAGTGCGAAATAATAGCACATAGGAAATGTTAACAAGCTAACGCGCTAACATAAAATGGTGAACATGGTAAACATTATACCTGCTATCATTGTCATTGTGAGCATGTTAGCATAGTGATGTTAGCATTTGTCTCAAAGCACCACTGTGCCTAAGTACAGCTTCACAGGGCTGCTAGTGTGCCTGTAGCCTCCGTAGTCTTATCGTATGATTCATCTTAGACGCCAGCTGCCCTGCTTCAAAATGCTGCTGATATTTTTCTTGTTTGAGACTTTAAGTTCAGCTGTCTTGGACGTTAAGAGCCTCTGACAGTGATTTGGACAATTTGTGCCTTCTGTGTCCTCCAGATGGGTAAAGTAACTCACTGTATCAAATTGTCCCTCTGAGAACCTGATGATGATTCACTGTCTGATCCCTTAAGAGCAGAAACAGGTTACATTTTACTGTCACTGGCTAGACATGCATCCATTTATCAACAAAACCACTCTCCGCTGTTGAAATGGTTTGCGGTTTGACCTACTTTCTTACATTTCCCGAATCTACACTCTCCAGTAAAAGCCTGTTCCCCAATTTCCCTCAATAATGAATCCCCTTTTTCTTTTTCTTGTGATTATGCAACAACATAAAGTCTGACTCGGCATCAACATTACCCTGTTAGGGCCAGGATTATGGTACATGCCAGTGGGCTACAATGCATCATGGGGACAGTTTTATGAGACACACACAGTGCTTTGTTCTTATTTACTGTGCACATACAAAGGGTGATAAAAGACAGCAGCCAGCAGAGGAAATGGTGGAAAATAAGTAATAAAAGCCCAGGATATTCCCACACCGCAAGTTTTTCCTCTTGGCCACAACAGCTGGACAGCAGGTAAGACAAAATCAGCTAATTGCTACAACCCAAAATATATCAGGTCCATTTGTGAGCATGTAACACCGCTTCCCATAAAGAAATCAGAAAACAGGAACATGCTGTCAGGCTGAATTAATGAAGTAAAACAAAATATCAGTTCAGTCTGATAATCAGAATAAACCTGGGTTTGTATAATATATATTTTGTACTTTAGTTCTGAATGTAAAACTACTACATAAAGACTTTCTTAAGGATGAACACAAATTATCTGAAAGAATATCAGACCTGGAGGTAAGCAGGTTAAAGGTTAATGATATTTTGCAATTGTTAAACTGTATTAATAATGGAAAGCCTACAAAACCCTCTTCAAGAGTTGCTTCTGGTTTGAGATAATCATTCTTTAATTCTTGGTAATCTTGTAAATGCTCTCAAACGGTGCTACTATTTGAATAACCAGTGCCAGACAATGTAATGGAAACAGAAACCGGACGCCAAGACTTCAGATCAAAAACAAACTTCAGTGCCACAGACTTGACTCATGACGCAAAGTGAACACTCACGGAGGATTTGGACGGAGGGTTGAGATCCAGCCAGTGCTCCGTCTCCTGAGGGCCGAGCTGTCGTAGGGAGAGGACGCACTCCGCCACCGTGCGTTTCCTGGGGTTGTGTGTTTGCACCCGAAACACCAAAGCACTACAGCGCAACTGCTGGAGACGCAGCGCAAACACAAAGGTCTCCATGAAGGGCACATCCTGCAGAAGGAGCAGACAGTAAAAATTTGATTTTTTTCACAACTACACAACCTTGCTCTCCCAAAGAGCAATTAATCAAATTCTTGTTACAAAACTACCTTTGCATTCATTAACCTTCTCCTAAAATGGCAGTTTAAAACCTGAGCTACAACTTAGATGGGGACCCTCGGCATTACCTGAAAGTACTCCTTGACCGAGCTCTTAAACTGTATTGGTTTGGGGATGGTGATGATCCCTTTAAAACCAATATTTTGTTGTTCCACTCCATCCGGAGAAATGTTGAGGTCTGAACACTGAGAACAAAAGAGGAAAAAGAACGTTGTTGTCAAGGCAGGTCAAATGTATTTATAGGCCAAGGAGCTCTTAAGCAAACAGGTTTGGGACAAACTTAGTGAGAAGGACATAAATACAAAAAAACAAGAGAATCCAAAACCTCTGATACTTCAATTATGGCTTTAACATTTATTTAAGTCACATGTCACACAACAAGGGCATTTGTGCCTAATTGTCCCAATGGATAGTTCAAGTGCTGCACTGATGTGACCTTGAGACAAAAATGAAACCAAACCAAACCCTAATCTTGGGTCCCTGATCCTTGAAATTACTGCACGTCTCTGGCATTAAAGCCTTTAAACTGTAAATATAGATTTAATGTACACACACACACACACACACACACACTGTAGGTGTTGTCTTATGTGTGAATGCACACTTTCTCAGATACACGGATCACTGTGTTTTAGCATCAATGGGGACGGCTCTGTTTCTTAAAAAAACAACCTTTTCCGCCCGAGTGTCCGAGCCAAAGCTAATGGATACCTGAGGGGAGCAGACAGAGACCTGTGTTCTGGACGCACAGAGGGTCCTTTGAGAAATGCTGCAAAAGAGCACAATGGAGCCTTTTGTGTTCCCGTGCACCCCTCTCCTCACTCTCCTCACCACATGTAACCTTACCTGGACCAGAGTGATCCACACCTGCTCCAGAGCCTCCTGGTAGCTCACTCGGACGCACACCTTCCCCAACTCGCGCTCGTCCCCAGACAGGGTGATGGAGTCTACAGCAGCACAACAGGATCAAAACACTGCATGTTACTGGATGTAATGTTATAATATAGACATGAACTTATGGTGTAGCTATATTACGTTGTTGATGAGAGTTAGAGGTTGATATAGATGGAAATTAATACACTTTTGCTTGACATTTAATGCATAGTCTAAACTTTAGAGGGGTTACATTCAACAAGATCTTCTCAGTGATGTAATAGTTATTTTGTGCAACTTTTCTACGCTTGTCGTCAAAATCTTGAAAGGTTTTATCTTTATTTGTCTATCTTTATTATTGCTTTCTTTCAAGTGTCTGCAGAACTGCTCAAGCAAGACAGCTATACCAAGTGATTCTGCTTATCAGTAAATGGAAAGCAGAATTATAGTTTTATTGTTGCACTGTTAACAAATAAAATAAAAGTAAAATAGAGGTGGTCATTTGTCATGGCAGTGTAGGACTTACTGAAATTATGTAACACAGGTTGCAATTAAAATGAAAAACAACTTAATCTTCATACAAATGATTTATCTCTTATTATTACTTTACGTAATAAGGCTTATCTCTGACGCTCAATGGAGGACTGTAGTGAAAACATTTGGAAGTGATTACTGTGCCTGCCCTTTCACAATTGCACAATGCAGAGTGATCTTAATCAGACTTAAGTAATGACTCTTTGGGTTCCGGGGAGGGAGGTTCCTTTAAAAGGGAAAATGTTTGTAGATGATAAATCTGTATTTTAGTTACCCAGGCTGCTTTCAATGGAGCCAATCATGGAGGACGCGCTGCTGAGGGCACTGGAGGTGGAGTCGAAGCGCTGCAGGTGAATCCAAACACATGTAGAGATTGTCAGGACAGCATGACAGGTTCATTATTTTTTCCACTGAAACCCAAAACTTTATTTATCATTTAACAACACTAAGAGTCCACAACCACCACTAGCAGCTCTGTGAGGCTGTACTTTTACTCTACTTTTTGCACTTTTAGTTAAATGCTGATGGTGTTTTGCACGCATAATGTTCACCATCTTCAGTATCGCTAATGTGCTAACAATTGCTAATTTACATTAAACACAAAGTTTAGATAATGAGACCGTCATATGTTTTTCAAGTATGTAGTCATCAACCAATGTATTTCAATTTTGACATGATGATGAGCGCTAGTTGAGAAGTCAGGGATCACATTTATTAAAGTTCATCCTCTGGGGATCATGAATATCTGTACCTAATTCCACACCAATCCATCCAACTGTTGTCAAAAACATTTCACTCAAAACCACAAATATCAACCTCCATGTGGCGCTAAAGGAAAAGTCAACGCATCACCAAAGTAATTAGGATTCATCCTCTTGGGACCATGAATGTTTTTACAAAATGTAATTACAATCTATCCGATAGTTGTTGAGATATTTCTGTCTGGACAAAAGTGGGGGCCTGGCCGATATCATTTCAGCTCAAGCTATTTGACTTAGCTTAGAGACTTTTCGTATTTAGCGTACACCCCCTTTTTTCTGGATTCACTATATGTTTATTTATGTATTCCCTTTTTCCATCCAACATTTTTCATTTCCCCTATAACTTATTTATGTCACATCTGGGCTTTCGTACATTTATTTTATCAAAAATTGTAAAATTGCTGAAATATTTTAGATATGAGAAAAGATGATAACTGAATAGCAAGTATCTTTTGTATTTACGTGTCACTGAGGATTAGCTCCACCCATCCAGCAGCACACCTTTTCTTAATCAACTGTTCTGGATGAAATGAGCCCCTAACTTTTCCCCTTAAATCAAAATAACTTCGCTTGTGAGGCTTGTCTGCAATGTTCCACTACGCTGCTGAGGACAGTGGAAACTACAAACTATATTTAGTCTTGGTTGACACAGGGTGAGAAACGCTGTGTGAGTACAGATTAGATAGAGAACAGTCTCACCTGCATGTGACTCTGAGAGTTGGACAAATCAAACATGGAGCTGCTCAGTCGCTGCTCGCCGCTCGGCTTCAGAGTCCAACCTGGAAGCAAAACATCAGTCCTCATTAAGGAGGTTTAATCGTGTTCTGGGATTCATGATGGTGTAAAATGTCTGCTAAATGCCTAAATGTAATGTAATGGAAATGTAATTACACGTCAGTCTGAAGGTATCGGTTATAATTTCAGGGATACATGCTATTTTCTTTCTACAGCTGCAGACAAGGATTTCATATTCAGCATCTCAAACATATAATTTCATCTCATTGTAAACTCTTTAAAAGTTTAAAAAAGTAAGATCATTGTGAGATAAATGTACAAATGATTTATCAACATGATTTATCAAAATGTTAAAGATTCTTTATTTGTGCTTGTTATATTAAAACACTTTTGATGCACAACTTGAGAGGAGCATGGATGAGGTTTTGATACCTGGACTCTGGGGACTGGAGGTTCTGATCTTCAGTGTGTCTCGGCGGGTGGAACCGGGGGAGATGTACTCAGCCATCTGACCCTGATGGAAGCTGGACTCTGGGCTGTGCGTGAAGTGGCTGGAGCCCAGCAGCTCTGCCTTCCTCTCTGCGTAGGTGCTCCGGGCCGAACCTGCAAGACACGGAGCAGGGCTGCAGGTCAGCGCACTTCCATTTGACCAAATCATTCCTTTCAGACAGTAAACTCAACTCTAAATCTTTTAGAAACAGGATATCCTGGTTCTTGTCCCCTGTGTAATCAAACGTGAGGTCATACTTCAGGAACCTTAGAGCTGATTTTAATGAAACTTAGATGCATGAGGCTTTATGACTTTTTTATAAGTTGGCTTTGTGAGTCCTCAGTGAGGGTTGAGCTTGGGTTGGTTTGGGTGGAGTACAATGTGTCAGTCACCCTAACCTGTGCCTTAACCTATGTTAAAGCAAGAGTACATGTTTATAACCTTTGTGCCGTCAAACTAACAGACATCTGTTGAAATGAAAGTCGAAACATCTTCTGGAAACAGACACATCGGACTTTCATTATACGCCAATAAAATTACTTTACAGAAAAAAGAAAAGAGAAACAAATCAGAGAAGCTGCTTCACGACACAGTGTCGGCTTTGTTCTGACAGTGGAGGACCAAATGTTAGCCAGCTCAGGCCTATTCTGTATACTGTACGTATCTGCAACAATTTACAGGAAAAGTAGTCCGCTTTCAATTCCACACAAATCAAACAGAGATTTGTCTTTGAAACCCACTTCATTCATTTGTGGAACTCGAAAGTCCACACCCTCAAAATCCAGCCAAATCTGGCAGCGGTACAGTGAGAAGCAGCACAGAGCCAAAGGTTAAATATCATTACTGGAAAATAAAGGTGTATAAGTTACATGTTGTGTATTCAGTGCGGTGAAAAACAGTGGCATTATTTAACAACCCAACCTTTAAGTCAACACTAACATTTAAGATGGGTTTTTACAATGTTCCTCACCTGAGTTTATTGGCATTTGATGGTGAGATTGGGTAAATTAGTTTAATCCCTAATGAACATCTTTTAATGCAAACAAAGGGAGCACAGCCAGGTGATGTTGGTTTTCAGTACTACGTACTCTGCGGCCCAGACTGTAAGTTGGGGTAGCGGGAGCCTCTGGGTTGGATGTAGGAGGTCTTAAAGGTCGGGAGGACAAACGGCACCTCTCTGCCATCCGGAGGCAGCTTGGACAGGAGGTAATCTTCTGTGACCCCCCTTCTCCCTTTATCCGGGTCCCATCCGGATGCTGCTGCCTTTGTAGGAGGCATCTTCAGCGTGATCACTTGAGAGCGGAGGAAATCACACAATCAGAAACAAAACGCTCTGTCGAGGCTGTCTGATACGCAGCAGCTGTGCAGGACGTCAGTTTACCTTGGGTGTCCTGCTCCTTCGCCTTCTTCTTCATGAACGTCTTGCAGCAGTCTTTGAGGCACTCCATGGCTGCAACTGGAACTATTTCGGTGCTGAAAGAGTAAGTGGAAGCTACAGATTACACAGTAAACAGTGATACCACTGGGGTTGGAACAAGCCTCTCTGGGAATCTAATCAGGAGCTGATAACACTCCAAATACCAAAGTTTGTTATGGTGTCCCCGAAATATGGCAATAATCTTTCAAATTAATTATTTATTATAACCCCAAATCACCAAAGATTGGCACAGCACTCTAAAAATGTGCACCTTAATATAATGCCAATTCTGTTATAGTGCAGTCCAATCACAGAACTTTGATTCAACACAAAACTGTGTTGTTAACTTGTAAAACTTTAATCTAGTTCCACCCAAAAAAGTTTGTTTTCTGACCCCAAAACTGAGACAACCCCAAAATTTGGTAAAATGCACTCACCCCCTTTCCCATTAGTTAATTGTTATTCTTTTAAGTTCCCAAGATTTGTCCTTATAAATTCCTAAATGTTGTTATACTGAAATCTTTATAAATTCGCTGAAATCTTGTATAGTCCCCCAGATTTGTTTATATTATCCCACAATTTGGTGTAGCGCTCCAAACATATGCTGATATAATCCCAAAATGTCTTCCACTTATCACAAACTACAAATTCGAGAGATCACCCCCATCAAGGGGCTGGTGTTTTAAAATTTGATATAATCCCCATCAAGGGGCTGGTGTTTTGCTTTGGCTGTACACGTGTACAGTACATGTGACACTGCTTCTGCAGCTGTTAGTGTTACTCTGTACTTGTCCCTCACAAATAAACTAATTAAATAAAATACATTTGATGTAACAATGTTCCCAGAAATCCCCCAAATGTGGTCAAGAGCTCACACAATGTTTTCATTATATCTCAAAATCTGTTGTAGTGCCCTGTGCCCCTGTAAACATGTGGGTTACTGCTCCGAGGATCTTTTATCACCTTAAAATGTGTTATTATTCCCATAAATCCCAAAGTCTGTGATTTGATTTAGTACCCAAATGCCTCCAAATCCTCAGAATGTGTTACAGTAACCCCAAAATGTGTCTCTTCAAGTCACAATTTGGTATTATCTCATCAGCCAAATGTGTCATAGTGCCCAAACTGCAGGAGGATATTTGGGGATTGAACATATACACAAAGCTCATTTATGGTTTTAACACAGATGAATAAAGGAGCACATAATAAATGTTGATTGTCAAACACTCAGCTGCCAACAGAAAGTGAAAAAAGTTTGATTTCATGAGCGCACAACAAACACATCTGCCCTCGCAACGCTTGCTCTGTTTGCGGCCGTATGAAGGAATCTGCGCCGGATGAACCTCGATGCACGCACAACAGAGCAACTGATCAACTATTAGCCTACTTGAAATGATAGAAGCAGCTCAGACGGAAACTCACCCCTGCGACGTGTCCACGGACAGAGGTGCCTCTGTGCCTCCAGCGGTGCAGCTCAGTCTCACGGGCCGACTGCAGAGACGCGCAGGTTTATGGTGCACTTCAGTTGCAGGTCTCTCCCTCCCTCCCTCTCTCTCTCCCTCCCTCCCTGCCTTTCTCTCTGATTCCCGGAGTGACACACTGTTGAGCTTGTTTCCCCGAACAGCCACCACCACTTTCTGTTTTAATTTCTTTCTGTTTACCCACCTAATTACCCCTGTCATTTCACTCCTCCTCCCTCTGAGTCGATATCAACACTGGCTGCACGATCAAGGTAGAAACTTGGCCACCGTTTAGGTTCAGTAAGTCTTTATTTACTGACCACACTCACTTACAGTTTCGACAGTTTGACAGTTGTCTGGTGAAGACATTTAATGTTATTTTTTTGTGCCCAGATCCCATTCATTTGGTATTATGCCCCCAGTCCTTGCTTATTGTTATGGTCCCAAAATGTTTTTGAAAAAAAATACCCTTAGATTTGGAATAGTATTCCCAAAAGGTATTGCTGGATGAAATCCCACATTTAGTGCTCCCCCATTGCCATAATTTTGTGTTAAAAAAGTGTTATAATACTAAACATTGTTATTGCGGCCAAATCCCCCAAATGTTCAATGTTGCCCCTAAAGATGGTCCTATATTATGCTAGTTTGACGAAAATCCTCCAAATTACGAATATAATTGGCATAATTGATATAGCAGTCCAAAAATGTGCTGATGTATTCCCCAAACCCGTTATAGTGTAAAGTGTGTCTATTTTAAACCACTATGTTGTTAAAGTCCCCCCCAGAAAAAAATGTGCAACCCAATGTTTGTTCATTGTTGTGGTCCCAAACATTTTTTTGTTTGCTAAAATACCTAAATGTGGCATAACACCCCCAAATTTTGCTAAATGATATAATCCCACATTTGTTATAATGTTCCCACATTGCCAAAAATTGGTTTGGTGTTTTAAAATGTGCTGATATGATACCACAATTCATTTGCAGCACCCCAAAATCCCTCAAATCCCTTATATTTGTTGTTAATAATGACACAATTTGTTATAACCCCCGCCTGCTCATGCCAGGGACAGCTGTGTGGTGAAGACATTTATTGGTCTAAAAGAAACTGTGATCAATAATTCAGTTAATGACTGGTTGTTACATCGTTTCAAATATTGCCACTGCAAATGCACAATTACACTTCTGCTCGGATGACTGGCTCTCGTTAAAACATAAAAAAACAAGACACGACAATGATGTGATGGCACTCATGATGCAACGGCTGCTCTTGAATTCAGAAACATAAAAGTCACTTTCACAGCTTATCTGAAGGGATGAAAATTCACAGACAACTGGGGGAACCTGTATTGTGTATACACGGGTGCTCAGCGAGGGTACTCTCCATCATTTGCAGGTCATTTTCTAAATAGAGGATGTCAGAAATTGTACACCATAAACATCTCTCTGTGTCGAAAGCCCATAAAAGCTCAGCGTCCATTAAACCAGGGTGGGGATTCGAGCACAGGGACGCTTTCCCATCAGCTGGTCTTGGCTGAGTCTTTATGAGGATGACATAATGATTTTAAAAGAAAACAAACAAACAAAAAGGTGATGAGCTGTCTCAAACAAACCATGACACCAGCTGCAGATGAGTGCAGCTTGATTCTTCGTGGGCGACGAAGTTCATTTGGGACACTCAGAACGGGTGCTCTGATACAAATATCGTCAGGCGTATGATGGAGCTGCCTCTGAAGTTGATGACGTTGTTGACCGTGACCATCTCCAAGTCCAGCACCACCTCCCTCGGGCCCTTGATGGGCCGTGACAAGACCAGCGTGGCGCTCACGTTGCTGGTTTGCTGGAAGACAAAGAAGACGGGAGAGGAATGTGAGGAATGAAGGACAGGAAATTGGTTGTATCTGACAGCTGCGCGTGATGGAGGGAATCCAAGTCTCCGGGATATATGATATTATTTACAACTAGCAAACACAAGCACAAAGTCAAGAAAAAGTTAATGTGTTTTCCACGCAGGCTTGTTTAAACAAGGACAACACAAGGTAACTCAGTGAGACATTGAAACTCTCACAAGGATATTTAAATCATGCCACAGAGAGGCTTTATACTTTGAAATCATCCTAGAAAAATCTGTATTTAACACATTTGAGCAACAAAAATCGGCCTCCCACACACATTACACACACTTACTGCTCCCTCTACTGGCTGCACACTGCACTGAAAGGTCAGGTGCTTACAGGTACTGGGTCGGACATGCTGTACATCTGGTGTTTATTGGTTCAAATGTCTTCATTATGTCATGCCAATAAATCTTTTGTGGAAAAAGCCTGTTAATATGTAAATAACTGACATCAGATTCCACTCGTTTATATTCAGAATATGTCCAGAGTCACACTCTAACAAATCAAACCCAAACTTCCAAATCACCAAAGTTTGTGAAGAGGCCTAGAAATGTGTTCTAGCCCCTCTGTAATGTTATTTATCCACAGAATTAGCTGGAAAGATCTTTTCAGATCTATACACGCTATAACAAAACAAGGGACTGTGTCTTTAAATTGGTGGATGACAAAAACTA
Organism: Nannoperca obscura; assembly: GCA_036024295.1. Classification (NCBI taxonomy): domain Eukaryota; kingdom Metazoa; phylum Chordata; class Actinopteri; order Centrarchiformes; family Percichthyidae; genus Nannoperca; species Nannoperca obscura. The sequence continues at coordinate 53,628 of JAVQJL010033347.1, forward strand.
ACAAAAGACTGTTTGTTCATTAACAAACTTCACGCAGAATCATCATATTTGTGAAGTGCTTCTGAAATAACTTGCTTTTAAGCTCATTAAGAAGCACCACTATCACGTGACAGGTTCCTCACTTAAGACTTAGTTTTAGGATTTTGGCAGCGTCTTCGGTAAGTAAACAGTCACAGCTGCAGTGTTTCTGCACGCCTACAGTTTGCTTAACAATCAAACAGCGCTGCAATTTCTCTCCTGCTCAGCTCTGCAACGTCTTCTGGATTCTCTGGTGACAGAGTTTGAGTTTCTGCAGGTGGTGCTGCTTTCTTGGTCTGCTAATCCTCGGTAGCTCCCGCTTACTACCCTGTTCTTTATTGCTCTCTATACTTCAAATAACCAGCAGCTGCTTGTGGAAATCAATCATGTTATGAGAATGTCTCATTTTATTTATTTTACGTACTATTACTGCATTTTATCCCTTTGCCTTAACATCTACAGATTAGTTGAGTGCCTCATTCATCTCTGAAGTACTTACTCTCATGTAAAACTCTCGTCCGTCATTGCCCGACTTTATCTGGAAGATGTAGAAGGCGCCGGGGTAGCGCGTGGTGGCCTGCATCTGGAAGATGTCTGCAGGCACACTGCGCCCCGACGACAAGTCCATGTGTCGGTACAGAACAGTGAAGGGTTTGTCCCTGCAGGCAGGGTTCTCAGCCGAACACATGCACTGACTGCAGAGGACACACGAGGGGAGAATATCACTCTGTTAGGCATGGCTGTGTGAAAATGAACTTAAGTGCGATGGAACTCAAATGAAGATGCATTCGGAGGATGAAAAGCAGTCGGGGAAACACTCACTTGTCACTAACTTCGATGTAAGGAGAGTGACACTGTAAAGGGTCCAGGCATGTATAGCCTCCCTGGAAATTGAAACATACTTGTGCTGTTGTACAGGTGTTGTTACCAGTGTCACATTCATTGATATCTTCAAAATCAAACACACAACAGTCAGAGTCAGTTAAAACATCATCATCATCATCATCATCAAGAATACAGTTTGTGAGAATGTAAATGGTACAAAACTCATAATAATAAATTAGGTGGCACTTGTTTAACACATTAGCTTATGTAATACATAATATGTGCGACTAGTCTGGCTTAATGTCCCTTAAACATCCTCAGTGAAGCATTGCTGGTGCAGATGAGACATTTTAACCAAATTAAAACCAATAATTACACTGTTACACAAGTGTTTTAACCAATTAACAAAAAAACATTTACTACACACAACAAAGCAATATACAGCAGCTTTATGAGGAATCTTTCCAATCATAATTGCCCAAATATTTGCCCTGTGACACTGCATCTAAACTTTGATTCAGCTCGGTCGCTGTAAAGAAGCCACTGTGTCGTTGTCCTGAATTTTACCTTCACAACTCCTGCCGTCCTCGTATACGTAATATCCAGGTGGACAGATGCAGGAGAAAGAGCCGGGGGTGTTCACACATCTGTGCTGACACAGAAACTCAGAGAAGCTGCACTCATCCAAATCTACAGGGAATACGAAAAAAATTAATACTCAGGAAAAGACTGTGAGGGCCACTGAGTCAGCAACAGGGTCTCATTTTGTCCCCGACCAGGTGGACTGAGGCCTGTCTGTGTCTGGATTTCCTCCAGATGCTCTGGTTCAGGATATGCAGGTAAAGAAAATAGATGTTGATGTATTACATTATCAAAAAAATGACCCTAGAAATCTAAAATGTATCCATTTGATTGATTTAGTCTTATTTTTCTACTTTAGATCATCTGTGTGACTCTATAGGATGTTAAACTTTAATGCTCTACAGACAGACTGCATCGTACATATCAAATTTGCAGTTGTGGAAGAAGTACACATATCTTTTAAAGGGAAAGTAGCAATACTGCTCCATAAACATATTCTGATACAAGCAGAAGTCCTACATTCAAGATTTCAAATAAAAGTACAAAAGTATTAACAGAAAAATGCACTTCAATAAAAGTAGAAAAATCCCTTCATGACAATTACAGCTACAATATTATCATATTACTGGAAGATTATTACTGATGTGTTAACACAGCAGTAAGCAGCATTTTAATGTTTCAGCTGCTGGAGGTGGAGCACATTTTTACAATTTTATACACAAAAGGTTTAATCTATAGCACAGTTTCATAATTTATAAATGAATCTTAATATGTAAAGCAACAAGTAACTCCAGCTGTCAGACCAAAGTGAAAAGAGAGAATATTTACCTCTGAAATGTAGTAGAGTAGAAATATAAAGTAGCATAACAGTGAAATACTCAAGTTACGTAAAAGTACCTCAAAACTGAACATAAGTACAGTACTATGTACTAGTTTCCACCACCTCTGATTAGACACCATTAAAATACCAGCTCGTCTCACCAAAGCAGGAAGTTCCGTCGGACGCCAACTCGAACCCCTCGTCACAGTTGCACATAAAGGAGCCGTAGGTGTTGAAGCAGCCGTGAGTGCACGGTTCATCGTCACACTCATCCACATCTGGAGGAACAACAGCGGGCGGGAGTTCAGCACAGCATCGCTACGCACCACAGGTTTATTCATTTACACACGTACCTGTGTGTATGTGCACAGGGCATTATGTCTGTGTGTGTGTGTGTGTGTGTGTATTTAGACATGATTGCACATGATAAAAATATACATATATGTATATACACACACATGCACCTATACTTTCATACTCATACTTACACATTTTAAAAGGCAACCATACACTTACATACAACCATGCATGCATTTTAAAATACAAAACAACCCGCAAAGATTTCAGCTATCCGTCTTTGTTTCATTCAGTGTGTGTGTGTGTGTATGTGTGTACCTTGACAGGTCCTGCTGTCTGGGTTGAGGATGAAGCCGGGGTTACAGGAGCAGGAATAAGAGCCAGGTGTGTTGGCACACAGCTGTTGGCAGTAACCATAGCGACACTCATCAATATCTGGTCAAAAAGAAAAGAGGCTGGTTATGAACCACAACATAAACCAACTGTTCACTGTGATATAAGTAAAAACACAGGCTGTGAAGGGAAAGTGACTCAATCTTATTTGATTATTTATTGTTGAGCTGCTTTACTGAATAAAACATGAAGAGGGCGCTGTTTCATCCAGAGGAGGCTGCAGCCTTCAGAGGTCATGATGACATTTTGTAAACCAACACAAGATGCAGAGTTGTCTTTTCTACATTATCCAACAGTGCTTACAAGTTATATGGTCTTAATTTAAATGAATACTTGGTCTCTCTTGTTTCCAGTACTTATACCAAAGTTTAATGGACCACTTTGCTGATTTAGGACAAATCATGTGTAATCTAATTTACTACCAGATCAGATTTGTACCTCCAAGGCTGCCATTACATTCATTACAGTATTAAAAAAACAGTTTGCATAAACTGGAACCCTGCTTGACTGCGAAAAACCATGTCAATGAAAAATGACTCCACTTTTTCTGCTCTATTTTATTAATATACTCTTATTATACTTCTTTCAGCTGAATTCACATGCCCCTTTTCACAATGATCACCGTTTGCCTCCCACATTTCTTTCCAAACAACATAGTATGTGAATACAAGGCCTTTGTGCAACAGAAGTTAGATTTTCAAACGTCAGAGCTTCCTTAAACGCACCACAATAAAAGGGGTTTTAAACTGTTAGGAACTGCAGCAGCGTACGACAACGGAGTTTACTATGGTGGTTTTGTTTCTCGGGCAAGTTTTAAATGTCAGCACTAATGTTAAGCACATGCAATGTGAAGTTAATTCGCTAAATCATGAAAAATCATATTTTCTCCAATTAATTAGACGATGGGTACGTTACAGTTCACTCACCTTGGCACTGTCCACCAATGAGCCAGTATCCTTCAGTGCAGGAACAGGTGTAGCCACCTGCCGTGTTGATGCAGACCTGGGTGGGGTTACAGTGATGAGAGTTTGTCTCACATTCATCAATGTCTGAAAGAGAGAGAAGGAAGGTGCAGAGGAGAGACAGGAGGTGTTATTATTAATAGTTTTTGTTTCTTTTTATTGTCAAAATGAAAAAAATAAGTGATCATTTTATTTCAAAAATGAAAGAATGTTATATAGGATGTATTACAAAACAGAAAACTATTTTCCCAATAGTTGGGATATTGATATATTGATATTGATTTCCATGCTTTTTCACTTCAGATTTGATTTCTATGTTTTTTATGTTTTGCTTTATTTCTAGGGAAGATCTGTTTGGAAACGTGATGTCTGTTTTTTCAGATTTGCAGCATAAAAATAAAAATCACAAAAGCCACACAGTTCAGAAGCACGTCCACTAGACTAAAACTTTCCGTGCAGGCTTGGAGATTGCACCGACAATCTTCTAGTCAGAAGTTTCTCCAACACTTAAGTTTTCACCACCTTGTGTTCAAAGAATCTCTTAACACAACAGTTAACATTTCAATACGGCATCCACTTACAATTGTTTTTGCACAAGATTAAAGATTTCTCCGATTACAGTCTAAATTCCTTTGACGCCCCTCGAGCAGCTCACCCACTACAGCATAATAGCCACATTTCCTTATGAGGATGTGACAAATCAGAAATTCCAACTCTGTTTATGGTTCTCAGACCATGAAGTCACCAATCTCTAGAAAACCAGTGGGGGAAATGGGTGGGAGCCTGGCTTTCTGTTTGGACAGGCAGCTATGATAAGCGATAACGTCTGTCGGTGAGACCGTGGCCCTTTGTGCCAACTTGGACCACTGGCCCTTCACGGGGGTGGAGGAGGCCCGGATAGCTCGGCCGTTGGCCAACAGCTACACGGCCCCGGCACCTGATTGCAGTTACCAGTCAAAACCTCTCCGAATGGTCTTCATCTGCACCCCATGTGTAGCCTTACTGCAGATCTCCAACGTACACACACACACGGGCTGCAGGAGCATTTCAGTTCAGCTCCTTATATAGACTGTTTCATGCTGACTATCATGAACAGCTTCAGAGGAGACGTGACAGATGGGATATGTTTTAAGAAGCCTGAATGTTGGTCACATGTAGGAAAAGGGAGAAAACCTGAACGGTTAAAAGATGTCGGCTGTGTTCATCTGTTCTCAAAAATACACTGAACACTGAACGTGCAACGACAAACAAACTCACCAACAGTCTTGTTTTTAGGTCGACTATCGTGCATTTTTAAGTTTATCCACTGATTTCAAAAGCCCACAAGGTTGGAAATGTTTCTGAAGCCACAGAGGAACATGTAATCCTTCAACTTGAACAAACACATGAGAATCCCCCAAACTGGAGTTACGAGCGGAAATGAACAGCACAGTCCCGTGTGGAATCTAAAACACGAGACGGAGGCTATCTGAACTCCAGTGCATCATTTCACTTACAAGATGCATGAATGTGTGTAAAAGTGTGCTTGGTCAATCGATCTCTCCTGCTTAAAGGGCCAGTTCACCCATTCTCTCATCTGCCACTGTTAGTGTCTGGTCATGCAGGTAGTTTTGGTTTTATGTGCAGAGGTTTTGTGATATCTGACTCCAAAATGTCTGCAAACAATTTAGTAACAAAGGTGAATAAAACTGAATTTGTTCTCCGCAGAGCACTGGAAAAGCCTCGCTGTAAACAGTTTTTCATAGAGGCTACGGTGTGTTGTCATGGTGGCAGAAATCTCAAATCCCAAGCACACAAAACCAAAATGATACTATACGGCCACATACTTTTACGTACCTTTGGTCTGGTTTGGGAAAGGCCCCTTAGTTCCAGTTAAAAGAATAGTTGTGTTTGTTTCATGAAATACACATTAGCTACAGCATCAAATTAATCCACATGGTTTTGAAAAGAGATGTTAAAAAATTGGCCAATAAAGGTAGCTGCATGGCGAATTACCACCAGGGGTAGATAAATAATAATGTCTTTCTTTTTTATTGTGTGACCTGCTGCAAGGATGGGCTCACACCATAAATGCTTGTAAAATACCTTTGTAGTACTCTCTGATGCATAAACACAAACCTGAGGGCTAATGTGTTCTGTTGTTCTCCCAGACTGGTGCCATTAGTGACACTGATGGAGTGTGGAGCCGTTAACCTAAAGACAAAGCCATGTTTGTTGCAGGTTCAGACAGGAAGTCACAGTCTGTGTAATTTCTGCCCCATAGCAGCATCAGTCAACAACCCATTACATCACTTACACACACACACACACACACACACACACACCAGGCTGTAGGGGTGTGAGGGCCCGTTACGATTGGCCACCACAGACGCATGCCTGTTCTCCGGGCACAGATTTGGCAACAAATGACCTCATCGTTGGCACTCTGATGGTGGAGTTTACCCAAACAAGGTTGTGAGCCGATTCCCTGACAAGCCTTCAACCCTACAAAGAGAAACAGTCCGTATTTGTGCATGAGCTAAACTCCAAAGAGGAAGAAAACTGTACTGTATGTGTACATTTTCCACTCATTAAATGGTCATGGCTGATTTACCCAAAATGACAGAAAAACACCCCAAATGGACCATTTTCAACAGCTTGTCCTGGCTGGACACACTGGGATAATCGTGTTAAGATGTGTTTAAGACAGCTGGATGGGGGGGAGGACACATCAGCCATTAAGTGCTTATCTGACACCCGGAATCTCATGTGGTTGTGAAATTCAACAGAACCAATCAGAGAGCAGATATTTCCTCACTGAGGAGTTAAAGCAGACATGACGCTGCACTGAGCATCAAACAACATCTGTCCCTGCGACTGATGGATTCATGCATTCCCCCTCGAGTTCAACCACAGTCTTTTATGACTTTCACTGAATGTTTTGGCTTGTCGCCTTTCTCTTGTGTCACCTCACCCACCTAGTTTTTGCTCTAACATCTGATAAGCAGCAGGAGGCGGCAGATGTCAGGACCGTCTCTCTGAAAATGACCTTGAAAACAATGTTGGAAAAGTGATTTAAAGACCTTCTGCTAAAGGTTTGCGTGATAAATCTGAGGAGTTACCAGACGATAAACATGGCAGGAAAGCAAAAGATTATATTACACTTCACTTTCTTATGAACTAATATTTATTTTTTTTACCTCCAGGCCCCTAAAACAATCTGAGAAAGAAATTCACTCTTTCTTTAAAAGTAGCCACCAACTGTGGACAAATGCAACCTGCGACAAATAAGTTGTAAGTAGACGTGCATAGCTTTATTTTAAAGGGGTCACAGTCCCCACTCTGCAACCACTGTGGCTGCAGAAACAGCAAACTGACGCGGTCTGTCTGTGTGACGGATGGGAGCACATGCTGACCCACTGTGAATAACTAAACAAGGGATTTGTGTGGATCATCCGAGCAACTGAAAACAATGAGCAACGCTTTTGGAAAAGCGGAAGACTTTTGATAAATAAGACCCATGCAGAGTTTTGTGAAGTGATGTTTTCTCCAGACAGTTCAATGCAGCTTGTACACGGCTGACAGATCAATCCAGGCTCATGAGGAGGTTAAAGTAAATCAGACTGATTGGAAGAAACTAAGTGCATTTACTCAAGGACAATGCTGCAGTACTCGAACTTTACTTAAGTATTTGGTGCAAGTTTCTACTTCTACTCCACTACATTTATCCCACAGCTTGACTTAGTAGCTACAGCTTTTGCACTCAAAAAGTTAATGATGATAAGTTTCTAAAACACAAACATTCATTAAATTATGATACATTTTTGTCAAGTTGGGGCCCCCGTGTGCCATTTCAGATGTCTACGAGTTGTTAGCAGTTCCAGTAAAGACACATTTCTGATCTAAATTTCTCAACAGTTTGAGGCCCAAAGATGTAAAAAAATAAAAATAAATAAAAATTCACAAAATTCAATGTTTCATGACAAAAGCAAAGATTAGTGAAAAGGACAAGAAGAAAATGACCAAAAAAAAGTTAATATGAACTTTGTTTTTCTTCTTTCCTGCTCCATTAACCCCTTAGATTCACCTTGTAGCCCATTGGAGAGTCTAAAGCAGTTTCAAGCACCTCCACCTCACCAGCTACAGCAGAAATTATTAAACATTCATGCATCAGAATTAACAATTTAATATTATCATAAATAATAACACATCAGTCACAAGGGACATTTACCTTTGATTTTGAAGTACATTTTGCTGATAGTTTACTTGACTTTAAATGCATGACTTCCTTGTAGTGGAGTATTTAAACACTGTTGAATTGGTACTTTTACTTAAATAAAGGATCTGAGTGCTTCTTCCACCGCTGAAATCAAAGGGCACGTCTGCAGACGGTGACTCACCGTTACAGGTGCCATCCTCTGCGGGAGAATATCCCAGGATGCACTGCGCTGTGGTCCTCACTCTTGGGTAGCTTGGTTCCACAGATCTCGGAGGAGCCGGGAGGAAAGGGTCTGAAAGTCCAGCCGATGTGTCCGGGTAAACTGGCTCAGGCAGGACCGGGGTCTCCGGTCTGTACGGCTGGTTGTACAAGGTCCTCGGGATGCACAGGTAGCCTCCATTCTGGTTCACACAGCGCATGTCTCCCCTGCAAGCATCTGGCAGGGTACGGCACTCATCCACATCTGGAATACAGAGCGGCGCACTGCTAAGGCCAATCCTGCACCCAGAACATCTGTTACTTTGAACTCCTATGTTAGTTTGGGAACTGATTCACACTCCACTGTGTGTTTACTATGTGTAAGGTTCTTAAACTACATCCCCAAAATATAACTTCTTCCAATATGAGCGTAGAAGTCATGCCACTCACCTATACACTGCCTCGCCCTGCGGTCATACGCAAAACCATCTGTGCAGGTCTGAGGAAACATGATCAGGAGGCTGTTTCAGTGGGTTTCCCCTTCTCACAGTGTTACCTGGAGATGTTGGACTATTCATGCAACAGGATTTTCTTTCAGACTTCTTAAACAGATTATATTCTGTCTTTCTATCTTTACATTGTTGACCGCTTAATCAGTTTTCTTGAGCCTAACACATGCAGGCCATGACCTTGATCTAAATGAATGAAATCCCTGAAAACATGACCTCAGTGAAGGGAAGTGTTGTTACCTGTCCGCGTGCAGACTGGATACAAAGCAGAATAAATACCAGAGCTGCCAACATCCTGCAAAGAGGGGGTTTCAAATCATTAAAGTCTTCTCAGAGACAGAGTTATTGAAAAACCCGGAACTCGGTTATATCTTCATTCAAACACACTAAGTTCGTTACTCAAATGTATGAAGCCAGATTCAGAAAAAATGATTACTGACCTTGCAGAAGAGCAGAACCTGAAGTCACGTATTTCATAAAGCATGGTTTCTCTCAAAGGAAAGATTTAGACGACCCGTAAATTCTCCCCAGATCCACTCGCCACCCCCCCAACTATGCGCCTTTACGCGAAAGCCGACACCAGGTTTTCATTAACCGCTGTCTGGTCGAGCTGAAGCTTCGGTACATTGACCAAGTGTTGCAGGAATGCCTTTCCAAAATGGACTGTTCGGTTTTCTGTCCGCGCTCCGTCGGCTCTACAGACTATTTAGCGATGCAAATTGACGGGCCCCCTCCGAGCACTCTGGGAACAGCTGGATTCAATCAGGGAGCGCCAGCCCCCTCCGCGCAGAGCGCAGAGACAGCGGCCCCACCGCGGAGCGCTCTGCGGCGAGCGGCTCCTCCTGTGCTGTTGAGCATAAAACACACGGCGAGTGTCTGTTTTCCAAAGATATGACCCCCCCCCTCCTCACACGGCTCCTTCTCATACAGCTGAATGACACTGCACATCTGGAGCAGCCATCGCAAGCAAACCGCGCTGTAGTAGCCGCATCTGGTTTGCATGAACGCGCGTAAGAGAAAAGAAAACGACACGATGCACAGCAGTGAAGGGTCAGAAGTACCTTTATTTGCTTTGAAATTCCCATTAAGTAGCAGGTACTCCCCTCCGTCCCCCCTCAGTCAGGTGATCCTGCTCCTCTTTGACACCTCTGACTTTCAGATCTTTACATCTACAAAATAATCTTTTACAGTTTTTACATTTTATCACTTCACCTGGAGAAACCCTGTAACATTCTTCTGCAGCGGATGATTGATGTCTATACAAAAAAACAAAACAAAACAAAACGTAGAGCAGCTCAGTTACACGCTGGCCAGGTAAACCTTATAAATGTGCAGTTTTTACATATTGTAAATATATATATTTATATTAACCATTTACAATCCTGATTATACAACTATTTAATTAGCAAAAATGCAGGCACTTAACTTCCAAAACGTCCTTAGTGCTCATAAATAGAAAAAACGCCACCCATTTACACACACACATATATATGTGTGTGTATATATATATATACACATACATATATAACATATATAAATATATATATACACACACTAACTATATAATAGTACTGTACTTAAACATAAGAGCAGTCTCAAGCCTCTGATCAACCACAGTTACAGCCATAATTGTTGCATATCACAGTCTGGCCGTCTGGAAAAGACAAGATTTAGCAAAAAATGTCTTTATGGTTTTAACAGATGTACTGAACCACATAAATCTCTACGCAGGCCACTGCTGCCAGAGAGCTTTTAGGCAAGTCCTGGATCAGAAACAATTCACTGCATTGTTGAAAAGAAGAGAAACACTCAAAGGAGAAGAAAATAAAAGTTGTTCAATGCAAGTTAATGGATAAAAACTGAAGGAGACGTTTCCTCCTGCAAACAGAGGTGATGATTAACTCAACCCACATGTATTGAACTGCACACAGCGAGTTTACACTCGTGTTCAGAACTAGTGCGATGAAGGAAAAGCAAAACGTAAGACGTAACTCATTAACAAAAGGACAGTTTCTCTGAAAATACAATGTGTTGCTCTCGCTCTGAACAACATCCGGCCTCCTTTTTGCATGTGGAGTCACTATTGATCACTTTCAACTTGTGGGTTAACACCCAACCTTAATGTTGAGGGACCTTAAGGGAGACTTTGTTGCATAGAACAGTAATTGCAAGTAAAACTAAATTCTAAAAAAATAAATTTAGTTTCAGTCAAAAAAGGGAATATTTATTAAGCATTTGTGAATTCTCTGATCATTTATTTTTTTTGCAGGAAATAGAATAAAAAGAGCAGCAATAAGTAGCAGAACTGCTCAAACGTCTCAGTGTGTGTAGTGTAACACTCGTGTTGGATCATTTAAGATGTCTGTATGGGTCCCATCACTGCTTTAACAAGTCTTTGAGCACAGCTCCAGCACTGGCCTCAGCTGAGACCGGCACAGGTGTGAAGGAGGGCAGGGCATCAGAGATGGGCTTCATCAGCAGGTGACCTCCTGAGCCGCCAGAGCCAGAACCAGCCAGCAGGGGCACCGCAGCAGAGCGAGGGGCCAGGAAAGGATTGGACTCGCCGGCTCGCTTGCCGACTGCTGCAGCTCCTGTGAAGAGAAAGGCTTGAATTGGAAGAAGCTCTGACTGATTAAAGAACGCGAGAGAAAGAAACATCCTGGCGGTGGTTTTCCCCCAAAGGGCTCGTTTACCTGCGGCGGAGCTGGAAGCAGCACTGCTGGTTCTCCTCGGAGGCGGGGCGCTCAGAGCTTTCATGTCATGGACCGGAAGCTTTGGTGCGGGCAGCGAAGGGGTCGACTCGACCTCCAGGAACTTTACGAACATCTCTGAGAAGGACTGCAACAAGGACAGTGTAGTGCTGAATTACTGAGATATTTCAGTGAGGAAATTCTGCTTTACACCCCAAACAAGAAGTCCAAAATGAAGTTAGCTTCAGAATAGCATCCTGGTGAGGAATCAGCTTCTCCCTGCAGAAGTGGGAATACGCACAGCAGTGGCTACATGCACTCATATTCTGTGTGTAACACATATTATGGGGGCTTTTATTGTGAAGGGCACGTTACCACATAAGCTGTGTTGTACTTCCTTTTTCTCCCCTCAGGAATCTGAAAGTGTTGTTGATTTATATTTATGGAAGTAAACATGTTGTAATCTACAACTTGTGAAAGTAGAAACCACTTGCACTACATTTACTTCCTGTTTTCGTTCTGGACTTTCTTTACTTCACTTTGCTTTCAGTGTTTCTGCTGTGTGACGCCGGCACAGAGAGCATGTATGCATTGAGACATTGGGAGTGCTTTATTTCTCAGTTTTAGGTCTGTGGGTTTATGTATGGACATTCTGTTGTATATTTCAGAAAATAATGTATTATAGTCATTTATTAATTTCATGAGAATTTCATTCATCTTCTTTTTACTCGTCAGTGTGCACATCATGCTCTCTTCTCCTCTTTTTCACTCTGGACAGTGTTTCTTACCGAGTTGAACCCTTGGCCGCTGGTGGGCCTCTGGGGAGTGTTCGGGACACTTTGTGCTCCTCTGCCTCCCAGCCAGCTCGACACCCATCCAGTAACACCGTGCCGTCCGTCCTCCTCCAGCAGCTGCAGGTGGGAGGTAAGGAAGTACAGACCAACACTATAAAGTCTCCAAATCATCACAGATGCAAAATATTTTACAATCAAGTACAAAAAAAAAAATAGCAATAGAAGAGAGCAGGTACGGTAAACGTTACAGTCTGTTCATGTAGGCTGAGTCGATTTTCTTCGGTTATTTAAATAAGTGGTTAAATAAGATTATTGCACTTTTAATTGCTCTTAGTTTCCTTTCTGCCCGCCAACACATTCTGGAAAATGATTTTGTGGACCGACTCACTAGTGAAGCTTATATAAAAAGGCACTTGGATTCTCCACAGACTGCCCACACTCCTAGAAGAAAAGTTGTGGCTTTATCATTTGCTGTCATCAGCGTCATTTGCCTGGAAGGATTCAGCCCGATGGACCTCGTTTACAGAGTGTATGGATCACAGCTTTGTGCTTAAAAAATAAAAAGGCACCAGAAGTAGGATACTAGCTGCTCCCCCGGGGCCGATTCTGAAAAGTCGTCTGGTTTTGTGGAACACTTGGCTGCCGTAAACACGAGATGAGTGGAAAATTTAAATGGCATTAACAGGAGAGAAAAAAAAAAAGAAGAGTGGAACGACCTCCAACACAATAAGAACGGGTCATCTCACCCTGTATCTGTTTTCCTTTAAGAGTGTTGGGTAATATGCTTTGGAATTGTTGGATGGAGTCTCACGGGGCTCCTGCCAGAAGATCTGGATGAGGAAATGCTTTCGCTTTCAGGGCTGAGCTCTGGGAGGAGGCTGCTGGAGTTAGAAGTGACCGCTGAACAGCAAAAGTTTGTCTCTCAGGAATTCATTTAACATTTCGAAGGCCTTCAAAGAGGTCAGTCACTGTAGGTCACTCTTACACAATGTAAAAATAGTTCAAGTCTCGCATAAACTGGACAAAAACGTGTTCTGTATGGAGTAAAAAAAAAAGATAGAAAGAAAAGTGAAATGTCTCAACAACTATTGGATGAATTGCCGTGAAATTTCACACACACATTCATGAATTAAAGGATGAATTAAAAACCCTTTTGTCCAGGACTCTGACTTATGACCAAACAGCTGCAAAACTAATAGCATTCCCATCATGCTCAGCTGTACTTTGTGTTTAGTCCTAATTAGCTGTAATGTCTGCATGCTAACATGCTCAACTAATAACTGTCTTGCGAAGTGTTTGTGTGTCTCCGTCAGTGAGCTTTAGCTTGTTCGTCTTCATCATCCAGTTTCTCCATGCTATCGCGCTTCATCTTCTTTTTGTCATTACAAAACCAAAGAGTCTGCAATTGGGACTCCGTTGTGTTGAAAAATCTAATTAAGACCTTAAATCTTCTGTAGCCGACTGCAGAAAACAAACATTGGAGCTGTGCGTCATTGTGATTTTGTTTCTTCCAAGTAAGTTTCAGGCAATGTTTCCATTATTTTGTCCACCACCTGTACCTGAACATGGTAAATCAGTACATTGTGTTGGACAGTTACATTCACTCAGAGCCAAACAACAGATACTAAACTAAGTCTTTGTAAATATAATGCGTTTGGGAAATACGTAAACATTTACATAATTAAATGAGTCATATATACTTTATTAACTTATTAGTGAGGTGATGTGTCATGCATTTATTCCCAGTATGGCACAATGACACACACATTGCTCACAGACTGTTAATGCCATTACACCACAATCAGACTTGGTAATATTAATACCAACTGCTGCCTAAAAACATGATCCTGTGAATACGAGGAATCTCCCCTCACCTTATCAACATCTTCTCGGCCCAGTCCCAGAACACTTCCCATGAGCCTCAGCACATCGGCACGCTTGGTTTTGGGCGTGTGGAAGTATCCCAAGAACAGGTTATGCATCAGGACTCTGGAAACAGAACAACATGAATAACAAGGCGGGTTCAGTCCAGGGATTCTCCAGGGAAACAGAAGTACACAAGTTTTATTTATAGAAACTCAAGCAATATATGGGATATAACTGAAAACCATGTTTCTTCAACATGTCAACTCTTCATGAGCCCAATTTTCTGCAATAATCAAAATGCTTTTTAAATGATTTATGTAGCTAAACATGCAGGAGAACCTATAAAGAAACACTTCTCTCCTTCACGTTACCTGAAAAATCACCAAATTTGGAGATACGTGGTTTTTCTTAGAGGGAGACAAACTCCCGGAGTTTGCACTCAGTGTCATAAAGTTTTAAAAGATGAGACCGTATCACATGTTTACACTGCAGAAGGACTTTCTACGATCCCTTGAAACTTGGGGAGAGAAAGTATAATAAAATAATCATGAGTTCATTATCGTAACCTCATTCAGATGAAGAGAATGACAGAATAACACAGGTAGGACTGAACTTACTTGTCTATCTTCCCCTCTGTGCTGTTCAGAAGTGTCATCAGTTTCTTCTGCGCCTCCTCCAACATCTCCTGTCTCACATCCACTGTAACAGAAAGACAGACAGACAGACAGACAGACAGACAGACAGACAGACAGACAGACAGACAGACAGACAGAGACGGAGTGAAGAGATGCTTTTTAATCTTTTGTAGTAATGTTCACATTCCTGCAGCACGATTGTGCCTTTCATGATTACATTCAAGTCGCAGTGACTGATCTCACAAAATATATACCTGACAATGTTAGAAACACCCAGGAGGTTTTTAAACAACACTTTTTGTTGCTCCGAAGGTATTTTAGAATCCTCTCTTCTATTTTATTTATTTTTCCAAAACATCCAATTCCTGGTTTTGCAGCTCGAATTTAGCCATCCCAAAATGATCCTCCCATTGGTGGAATTGTGGATGAGAACATTCTCACAGCTAACCAGCTATTAATAGACCCAATCTAAATTTTCCATAAGCGACTGTTTCGTAAAAGTAAATACAAAAGCCTCATAGAGACTGAACAAATATAAAGTCTGAAAAAAAGAAACAGTCTGAGAATTTGCTGTGATGTAATGGTCGTACTGTATCCGCCTGTGATAAGAGCAAAAATCTGCTGAGTGTGACACTAAATATAACCTAACCAGGGTTGAAGATCGGAGTTTGACTTTGCTCTGTGGTTCAGACTACGATAAGAACATGGGAAGCCAGCTAAAATTAAAATAAGAGCGTGGGAGAAAGAAAAAGGAAGTTGTTGTGTTTCATAACCTCTTAAATAAACCTTATAGTGCAGCAGAAGTAAAACATTTTAAAAGACATTTCTTTTATTGCATCCTGGTGAAGACACCTCTATAGAAGTGTATTGAAACCCCCCTCTGTGTGGACGCTGGCAGGAGGACACGCTCAGCTGCAGCCCACCTTGTTTTTTCAGCTCTTCGATTTTCTCCTCCTTCAGATCGAGCTGATCGGTGAGACGAGACGCGGAATCCAGAGCAGCGTTGGCTTCGTCGAGGTTAATCTGACGAAGAGCACAACACCGTGTTAAGTGAAGCCAACGAAGTGAGTGGATTCTCTGATCAGTTATTGACTGCTGGTTTACCTGAAGGGCAGATGCCTGGTCTTCCAGCCTCTGAGCTTTCCTTCTCCACTCCTCCTTCTCCTTCTTGTGCCTCTCCAGCTCTGCTGAGTACATTGCTTTCTCTTCTGACAGGGAAAGACATAATAAAAGTATTACATCTCTGATTTTAGTTGGCCAAAATCCTAGATACTACTACAGGAACAGAGTCTTGCTGACTTGCCTTGTTGAAACTGCTCTAGCACCATCTGCAGGTTGGACAGCGACACTGCGTACTGGTTGACTTGCTCCTGGGAGGTCCTCAGATGGATGAGTGCCTCGTCCCTCTGCTTCACCACTCCACTCAGCTGCTCCTGCAGAGACTCCACCTGCATGCTGGCCTGCTGGCTGGAGGCAGAGGGCCGGGGACTTTTAATACATAACCTTTATTTATTCAGGTATTCTCAGTTTGCGCCACTTGATTACAGCAGATAGGGAGGCAACTCACTTTTTCAGACGTTCATTTAAATTATATTATGTAACTGTGTCAAAATGTCAGAACCAAGGAAACCAAAGCAAAGAGAGATCTATCTATCTATCACTTAACATTTTAACTATATTCAGAGCATTTCCATACATCATGGCACCCATTTTAAAGCAAATCTTGTACAATATCTAAACCTTGTAACTAACCTGGCGTTCTCCACAGCACTCGAGGACGTGGCCAGTTTCTCGTCCAGCAGTGCCACCCTCCTGCGTAGTTCTGTCTCCCTGTCCTCGGCAGCGAGGGCTTCTCTCGTGTACGAGTCCTCGATCTCCAAGAGGTGATTACGCAACCTTTCCAGCTCCAGGTTGAGACGCTGCTCTTTATCCCTCACATGCTGAAGCTGAGAAGAAAGCAGGAACATTGCTCCACGAGTAGATCCACCAGAACATCACAGTAACTTCCTCAGCTGTAATTGTTTCTCCATACTTACATTTATTTTAGGGATTTTAAAGTTCAACAGACAGTGTGATTCATGATGGCATGTTTATGTGACAATATGATGAGATAAAGCTCTAGTTAAGGAACTAACAGTGGTTTTACAGTATGAAATATCCATTATATCTATCTAATCATGCCAGACTCATGTAGAAAGTCTAATGTGAAATGTTAAGTCTATTAGTCTTGAGTCTATAGAGCCTAATATGATACAACAAAATAATGCGATTAATACGATAATGGAAAAGTACACGAGTACATGATGTTTTTTAATATATTTTGATTAATATACTAATGCACATCAAATGCTTCTGTGTTTTGATTGACTTAAAGTAAAAACAAATGCCACATGGAGTGAAAACATTGCTTGCTAGCAGGGGTGAACATGATCTGCCCACCTACCTCAGTTTGTACTGCGGTGGTCTCCATTTGTTTTTGCTTGAGCGCCATCATCACCTGGTCCCTCTCATGCTGGAACGCCACAGCTTTGTCCTGCATGGACTTCATTTCATTCAGGAGTTGATTCAGCTCACCGGACTTTCCCTGCATCACAACAGCAACACAGTGGATCAGAAATGTAAATATTTTCCTCAAGAAGAATGGGTATTAATCAAACCAGAAACTCTGTTGGCATCTTGCATTAAGTTATACAATATATTCTATTGAAAAATCCTTTTATCAAAATTGTTTTCCAACTGACCTGATCTTTGTCCTTGAGCATTTTCTCCACAGTTGCAGCTTTCTCACTCACTGCACTCAGTTCAAACTCCTTCTCTCTCAGCAGGAGGGAAACCTGCATGTTGGTTTCCTGCAGCGCTCTGAACTCCGACTCTTTCTCTCGTGAGCGCGCTGCCACCAGCTCGTTCTCCTCCTTCAGCTTCCTCCCGTCCATTTCCAGAATAAGAGCACGCTCTTTCAGGTTGGTCACGGCCTGCTTCAGCACCTCGTTGTCATTCTCGCGGTTACGTAGCGCCTCGCTGACGTGACTTAGCTGGTCACCTTTGGATTTGATCAGCAGGTCCTTCTCCCTCACAGACCTCTGCAGGGCTTCCAGCCTCTCTTTGACCAGCCGAACCTCCTCGGCCTGACTTCTCTGCTCGCTCTCAGAGGCAGATGCTGAGTTCGAGAGCCGGTGGTTGTTCTCCTGAATAGTCCTGATCAGGTTTTCCCTCTCAGCCAACTGAGCTTGCAATCGTACAACTTCTTCCTGCAGTTTCTCATTGTTAACTGTTGGAGACGGCTGGTGGCTTGGAGCATCAGCTGTGAAAGAAGGTCCACTGGATTGAGCAGCTATGGCTTCAGGAGTCTGTGCTACGCTGTCTAGTTTACCCAGCAGGACATCCTTGGTGGTGTGGAGCTGGGTGATGGTCTGCTGGACATGAGCAAGCTCCTGACTCAGACTTCCCAGCCTCCTCTCCTTCAGCTCGTAGCTCTGGATCAGTCGAGTGTAGTCCACCGACAGCTTGGAGCTACAGTCGCTGTCAGCGGAGACCTGACCCTGTAGTTTGATCAGCTCCTCCTGCAGCTGAGCAGACTCATGCTGCATGTTCTTGACTGTCGTGATCACCTGCTGCTTCCACTCCTCCACCTTCTTCACCTGCTGTTTCAGCGCGTCCCTCTCATGCAGCAGCTCCTCAAACTGGTTGCTGCTGACGCCTCCGGAGCTGGCGCCGGACTCTCCTCCCGAGGACTGCAGGACAGCCACCAAGGTTTGGCACTTCTGGGTCAACGCATCAATCTCTATATCCTTCTCCCTGATGATGCGGGACAGGTTCTGGATCGTCTCCTTGAACATCTCCTGGCTTCCTGAAGGATCACTCATGTTGGAGAGGCGCTGGTTCTCTTGCTGAAGCTTCAACAGGGCTGCCTCCTTCCCTG
Organism: Nannoperca obscura; assembly: GCA_036024295.1. Classification (NCBI taxonomy): domain Eukaryota; kingdom Metazoa; phylum Chordata; class Actinopteri; order Centrarchiformes; family Percichthyidae; genus Nannoperca; species Nannoperca obscura. The sequence continues at coordinate 72,334 of JAVQJL010033347.1, forward strand.
CCATGATATCCATGAGACGGTGATAGTCGGAGCGAAGCTGGCTGTTCTCTCTCGTCTTCTCGTTGAGCACGGCCAGCACTTGCTCCCTCTCCACAGCATACGCCTGCAGCTGCTGCTGTAAGAACATCACATCCTGGCTGTGTCCGCCACCTACACCCATGGACACTCTTGCGTGAAGCGCCTGGATCTCCAGATCCTTCTGCATGATCACCTGGGACAGTTTGCCCACTTCATCACGAGACACCACCAGCTGATCCAGCTGCCTGGTCAGCGAGAGGTTCTTCTCGTTCAGCTGGCTGATCTCGGTCTCTTTCTCCTTGATGCCCCTCACCAGTTTTTCTATTTCTACCTTGGACAGGTCATGTTTCTCGTTGCCGTTCTCTTGATTTAGAGTCTGGGTCTTCTCCTCCTGCAGGATGACCTCTCCCTGCACATGGGGGTAGTCAGCACGACCTCGACTCTCAGCGAGCTGATCTACCGTCTGCTGGAGGCGGGATATATCTTCATCTCTGGCATGGATGAGTCTGTCGTAGTTGAGAGCCGTCTGCTGATGGCGAGCGTGAGCCTGCTCAAGCTCACCCTGCTGAGCCTGGAGGGACTGCTGTGACAGAAGGAGAGAAGCCTGCTGCTCTTCCATGGTTCCCCTCAGAGTCTGGACCTCCTCTTCTAGGCCATTCCTGGAGGACTTGAGCTGGGTGATCTCTGTCTCCAGCTCTGTGATGATGTCCAATGTCCTGGGCTCAGCCAGAGATTGAGGTCTGCTCTGCTGATCCCTGAGTCGGTCAATTTCCTCTTTCAAATGACTGTTCTCCTCCTTCATACCCCCCAACTGTTTATCCTTCTCCTCCAGTGCCTGTCTGAGAGCGTCCGCTTCCTTTGTCACAACTGAAATACTGTTCTCCATCTCCGCCTGCAAATCGGAAGCATTTTGTTTTATAGTTTCCATGAAGACGTCCTTCTCCTGCAGCAAATCTGTAAGCTGCTTCTGACCTGCAACTGTGATCGAAAGCATCTCATTGGTGTCTCTGTGGTCACATGCCAACTGCTCCATGTCTCTCTTCAGCTGAGATATCTCCATGTCTTTCTCCTGGTTGAGCCTGATGGCTCGCTCGTGCTCCGTCTGTAAAGCGGAGGCATCCATGGAGCGGGCTCGGGTCAAGTCCTCGATGGTCTGCTGGTACTGTTTGGCCTGTTCCGTTAGCGTGCTCTCAACCTGCCTCAGTTCTCCCTCTAGTTGACCTTTCTCCAGCTTCAGAGCTTCAATACGAGTGTCCTTCTCCCGCACTGTCCTGTTCAGAGCTGCCTGGCTTTCCTTCATCTGCTTGGTTTGTTCCTCACTCTCCGCCTTCAACCTGCTGTTCTCCATCTTCAGCTCATAGTCCTCAGACATCACCTTATCCTGAGAGATCCTCATCTCCTCCAGTTCTCTTCTGAGGACTGACAACTCTCTCTCCTTCCCTGCTAGCTTCTCTTTAGTTCCCTGTGCCTCGGTTCCTCTGTCCCCTGCCTGATCTAGCTCCGCCTGGGCAACAGACAGTTGCTGCTCCCTCTCCTGTAAAGTCTTCTTGAGCGCTGTGATTTCTCCACGTGCATCCCTGCTCTGCTCCTGTGCATGTCCCAGCTTGTCTTTCAGCTCCTTCAATGTCCGTTCCAACTGCTGTTTGCCCATATGCAGGTCGTTAAGGGTGAAAGCGCTCTGGCTTATTTTCTCTTTTTGGCTCTCCAGCTCTTGCCCCAATGCCCTCTTCTGGTCTTTGGTTGTGTTGAGCTCCGCAGTCAGTCTGGCCATTTCTGCCTCGGCCTCCTTCAGCTGTCCAGAGAGCTGATCCTTCACCGAGATCATGTGCTAGTTGAAAGAAGACCCAAAGTAAAAGTCAAGAAATGTTTTCATTATTTTGTTGTGAAGGGCTTCTACATATTTTCCTTTTAAAACGTTCCTATTTTTCCATGTTCTGACAATGTAAGTAAGTAAGCAGTAAGTTAGGTCATATCATAGACATCTGCAGTCATATGTACATGGGAAGGTTTTGGTAGAGTCCTAATAAAACCTCTTATTTATAGAATGCTTTTAAAGATATTTAAAGACACTTTACATGACAAGTTAAATCAAACGTTCTAGAGAACTAGTTGTTGTTATATAATGCCACCGTGGTGAGTCAGACCTGTGTTGCTTCCTGGTTTTGCCGGTCTAGTTCCTCCAGCTCAGACATCAGGGTGTCCCGTTCCTCCTCAGTGTTTCTCAGGGCCTTTTCTCTCCTCTCCAGCTCTGCCTTCAGATCCTCCAGTGAATCTGCTTCGCCAGACTCCACTTCGTTATTACTAAATATTTGTTCCTCTGCATTTTTTTGTCTTTCTTGCAGATCAAGCTGTGGAAAGAAACCCCCCACAAAAATCAAGAATTACAGCTTGTGATATATTTTTTTATATAATCCAATGGACCTCAGTTGTAGTTTTAATATCCCATTATTAACATTATGCCAGAAATCTGCAAGTTTAAGTAAACTCCATATTTGCTACCCTGTAGATGTATTTTCTCCAGTTATGACTTTTCCTGTTTTAATATAATTGAACACATACGTAAGTGTACTTAGAAAAGGTATATAAACAAAGAAGAATGTATTGCCATGTTATTTGGGACATTAACTTTGAAAAAGTGCAGACACGTACAGTACCTTTCATTAATAAAGCTATTACAGATATTTTGAGCAGCCTGTGGAGAAAATACAATCAGATCAACAAACCTTTTCTTGTTCTAGTACTTCCTTTTCTTGTCTTAATGTCCCAATAATGGTGTTCAGTTCTAAGATGTCTGCATGCTCAACTTCTTCCTTTGGTTCAGCCTAATTATTAAAAAGAAAGAATTAGAGAAGTCTTTATATAAATAGAGGGTTAAATGCTAAAAACCTACTACATATATTATCATACATCTTTTAACATCATGTATCGTTAATGATTTATATTGACACTTACCTCAGCCAGGCTTTTCAGTCTCTCTATTTCTTTTTCTGCACCTGGAAAGTGAAACGACATTTTAGCAAAGTGAATTACTGGCAGTATTAATGAGCTGTAATTAAGATGAGAAACAGCAGTTTTCAGTGGCTGTATTTACCATGAATCAAAATAATGACAGTATACCTGCAAGGTTTGTTCTCAGCACTTGGATCTCGTGGTCCAGCTGGGCTTTCTGCAGAGTCTTCCCCTCCTGCTCTTGCACTCGTGTCTGAAGCTCGGCGACGGAGGCCTGCAGCCGTGTGTAGTTGTGCAGCAGCCCGGCGTTTTCTTCCTGGGCGTCATCCCTCTCCAGCTGCAGCGAGGCCTGTGTCCTCTGCGCCTCCTCCAGCCTGGCAGACAGCTCGACCAGCTGGCTCTCCCGCTGATCTGCTGCTTCCTGCAGGGAGCTTATGGTTTTCTGGAGTTCTTGCAGTTTGGAGGCATCTGATGGGGAAGAGGCTTGACCACCACCTGGAGAGAAGGATTTAGAGGAGGGAGTTCATGTTGACTGCCCAAGTAGAAACACTGATTGGAAGGGGTTCGACACAATTACAGGATTGCATTCAGGAAATGGGACATAACAGATTGTCTCACAATTTGGGGAACAGCTGACCTTTGCAGGATATAAACACCTTTACATTTCGGTTTTGATTTCCAAAGTTACAATAACAAATAGTGAGGCTAACCCATCTGTTCCTCCAGCTCCTCTATCCTCTCCTCGTACTCTGCTAAATCCTCTCTATGTCGCCGTGTGATGTCGGCCATCTTCTGTCGCTGGACGTCCTGCAGAGCAGCCAGTTCATGCTGGTGTTCGTCCACCTCACGACTCATCTCCTCTCGCAGCTCCTGTTCCAAAGCAGCAATAACATAAAGGTCAGAGTCTCAGAGTCACTATGGTCTGTGCAAGTTGTTGTCACAACCCCCGACATTTTTTACATTGCAAACAGCAGCTTATTTACATTTGGAGTCATGTTTCTGGACACCTGATGAATGCACGTTGAATATTGGTTCTGCTTTTAGTTTCCATTGCCCCATAAAATATAATTTATCATGGCAACAATGAAAAATTCACCTTAATAATTCGTTGCAGTTTGAGGATCTCACCCTGGTCACCGTTACCAGCTACTGCCGCTGTTGATGCCTGAAAAAAAAGGATTTGATCTCCTCAGTGACACAAGAAGAACAAGGTTAAGTTAAGGTTAAAGGACTAAAATGAATGTGACATGATTTCTTACAAAGACTAAATACTTTAGTTCAAGAACGGTTAAACATTTTGGGGGAGAAAAAAAGTTTATTAGCTTTCTTGTACCGAGTTTGATTGAAAGATTGATGCTACTCTCATGTCTGTATGGTAAATATGAAGCTATAATCATGAGACAGTTAGCTTAGCTTAGCATAAAGAATGGAAACCAGGGGAAACAGATAGCCAGACTTTGTTCAAAGGTAACAAAACACCCCTACCAGCACCTCTAAAGCTTAAGAGTATTTTCTTGGGTCACCCAGCTTCAACTCTCTGTACCAGAGACCATCCGTCCTGCTACACTGTCAAATTCTCTTTACCACTACCTGAGACAATCGCCTCCAGTGTGCCACCTCGGCCTCCAGACGCATGACTTCTGTCGACAGCCGGTTGATCTCCTGCTGCGACCAGATGACATCGCTGAGGTCCATTTCGTCGCCGTGGAAGCCCTGGTGGGCCCCAGAGGGCCGTGACAGGAAAGAGGAAGCAGAAGAGGAGGTAGTGGTCGAGGAAGTAGTGGTGACAGGAAGCAGTGCGGGGCCGACGGAGGCTGACTGAGTCGACTGCTGCAGCTTCTGGACTTCTTCCTGGAGTCCACTCTGCCGAGCTTTCAGGTGACTAATCTCCACCTGGAAAGACAACATTTCATATTCATCTACCCATACACACTTATAGAAGGGTCACAAGCATAAAAATGAAATCATTTAATCAAACTGAATTTTTATTTGCCGTGTGTGTATATGATATCTGACAAAAAAAGTCCATTTTAAATGCTATACGTTTGATCAAATTATTTTATTTTAATATTGGCAGTCTAAAACTTCCATATGTGAAGATACATATTGATAAAACAAATGGTTCTAAATGGTTAAAACTTGTGTTGTGTGAAGTGTTTGTTATAGATAAGTTATCTAAATTAAAGGTGAAGGGTATATGCCGCTGCTTTCGGCTTTAATTATAAATTTTAATATACATACATCTTTTTGTTGCAGAAGGGTTCTGTACTCTGCAGACTGGCCTTTAATCTGGATCTCTGATGCCTCCAGTTTTTCCTCGAGCTCCGCATGGAGCTTTCTTAATCTGTCATACTGCAACAAAGAGAGAGAAGGAAGGAAGTCAATAACACGGAAATATGCAGAAATTTCAACCAAGATGGCGGGTGGGGATGGGGATGGGGGGCTAGGCCGCCATGGGTGGTAGGGGAAAACGGGAAGGGTAGAAAGAGGGGTAAACATGTGTGTTTATTGTGATGTATTCTGTTGATTAAAAAATAACAATTGTTCATAAAAAAAAGAAGTACGCAGGAAATTAACATTTTCCTGTCCCCTTTACAGGAAGGTGGTCAGAGGTCATGGCTAAAGGACACTTCAGCTCATGCTTGTTAACACAGTGATCTACACCCATCCTAAAGAATAAGGCTGGTGTTTTCCTGTATTTCAATCTGGAGTTACAGTACGTAACTAACATCCACGCCTATTCATTTTGAAAGAGCAACAGCCAATGGGGAAACTCCAACACTCGACTGATCAATGGCGTAACTTCATCACTTGCTCAGTAAGTCACAGAATGCTGCAGCCCAGCGTTGGCATTACTAGCACCACTGATAGACCACATAAGCCTGAGCCTGGAGGTTATAGGCTTTTCTCACAGGCGACACTTGACTTCAAACACAGGTGTAAATAATAACATTAAATACGGCTGTTCCATTTAGGTGAGACAGTTACCGCTGTGCTGCTCCTGCTATGGCAAGTTAAAAAGTCTATGGTGAGAAAGCCGTATAGTTTATAATTTACCTCGGAGTAAGTGAACAAAGAACCTCACCTCAGATTTCTGAGTGGCAAATGCAGCCTCGACTTGAGCCAACTTGGAATTGGACACCTGCAGTTCTGTGGCAGCATCTGTTGTTACGTGGAGAAAAAAAATTGCATTGAACATACCACAACCATGCGTACAGTGAGTACATTCTTCACAAGTCAATGTAAAAACAGGCAGCAGGAATTAAATGTACAATGTGCAATCAACAACTAAATATTCTTGTACACAGTAAAGGAAACACAAAGGATTCCTTTTATTCAGTTTTCTGGTAACTTGAATTGCTAAATGAGAACCATAATAAGCGTTTATGGCACACAACACATTCAAGAGATACTAACTGGTGACTTAGTCACACACACGCAGATCTGCTTAATCCGACGCACATGACAAACAAACCTGCACGGCTGAGCAGGACAACATCTCTAGAGATCTTGCGAGCTATGTGATCTTAAAAGCTGGACGACGCTCGGCCAACACATAACATTCATTACTACAAGGCCTACACTGAAGCTATACAGGCTAATCTAGCAGCCAGTTAATATCCTGTGTCTTTTTCAGAGAGACCAGAGGCAAAGTTATTCAATATAAAACACTTCATTGGTATTATTACACCCCAACAAGACTTTACTATGGGAATGCACAAGCTGTGTCTCCTTTGAGGACGAAACTTTAATAACTTTATTAAAAGGCTTAAAACCTGTGCTCAGATAATTCTAAGATGTTGTGGAAAGAACCTCAAACTCCAACACTGAACATGTTTGAGGGAACAACTACATGTTGGAACAACTACATATCAGGAGGGAGCAACCTAACCTGGTGAAGAACCTGATGTTCTGGTAAAGTACATCTGTAGTTATGCCCACCGCATTATTATGAACAAATTAACCTTCTTTTGTATTGCTGGATATTCTTGCTATAAAACTTAAAATTCTCCTTTTTAAAATGTACTTAAAAGATTGTTTTAAAGGCCCGGCATGCAGAACGCTGCCGTGGTGCTGCCTACTCCCTGTGATAGGAATTCCTGCTTTTGGTTTTGGACTACAGCTGTGAGTTGGAGATCTGTGGCCAAAGTTCCCCTTGCGTCAATGCTTTATCTCATTGCCTGTTTGCTTTAGACTGACGGCACTTAAGGGTTTAATTTACCAAAAATGATGGAGCACTTTGGAGAGAAGCACCACAATTATTCCATTTGGACTACATACAATACCTAGTAGTAAAAACAATCCAAGCAACTCAGCAACTGTATGATTAAATTCTGAATCAGGCATCAAGATTTCAAAGGGTGAATTACTTGTTTAGATTGTGAGAAGATAAGAGGGACCAAACAATGAAGCCCCTAATCTGTGTTAGCATCAGGCTGCTACCAGCTCCACTGACAATGAACGAATTGACTGCATCCACTGAAAAATGTTTGCTTTACATTAAACACCCCAATAAGTTGTATTTTGAACTTTACGGTTCTGAGGGAAATGTTGCTACAGATAAAAATGCTCGACCTGTATTCAACCAAAGTATGTGTGTTACATTTAAAAGAAACACACAATTGCAATTACTGCAGCGTATGGTAGGACTTTTTCAAGGCACCACACACTGTAAGTAAACTCACGTCGGCAGTGTCATGCCTTCAACTGCTATAAACTACAGAAAGAAACAGAACAAAGAGTCACTCAGAGATACATTGAAACATTCAAGTCTGTGGGAGCGGGTATAAAACTCTGAGGTGATTCATTGTCAACAAAGCAGCAATAGAAAAGGGTAGCTGTAATGTTTACACACAGCCACTTAACAAGAATATTCTTCTAATGTCAGACAAACCAAGAAAGCAGCAGATCAATTCATTGCATCAGTAGTTCTTATACTAGTTTTCTTATACTGTTACATGTACACCGTCAGTCGTAAGTCTGCAAACAGTTCATGTTTTAGCCATGCAATTACATCATCATTGAAATTAGTCTATAATTCAGAAATGTTTGTCACTTATATAAATGACCATGATCTCCAATAAAAATGGATGGAGATACATCACCGGTAGCACAAAACATACTGTATGTACACTTGTGTCAAATACTGAGAGGTCTTTCTGTTATTTAGTCCATACTCATTGATAAAAATGGGACGGACAAAATATTAAAAACACCCCTCAGTCTAATCATTTCATTAAATCATCACCTCTCTAACATTATAACCTTCATAAAGGTCAAATCTATAGCAGGATACTTATATTGTTGTGTTATTCTTATTGACTGTTAGCTTTAGCTAGTTGTGCCTAGTGAACTAGCAACTGTCTTATGTTTGTCTACTATCACTTACAGTAGGTTGGCTAAACCTATTGGGTAGCTACTGGATGCTTTTTGACAATGTGAGCAATAGTTTTGTTTTTTACAGTTAATGGGAGTTTCTTTGTAAGTAATCTTTCACTGCTCAGTGTCATGACTTGCTTTGTCTGTTGTGAGTGACACCTGCCTCCCAAGACATCTGAGATTATCTTTACAATCTTCCTAAAGACCAAAACCTTTTGTTTTATTAACCTGCTAGTTGGCAAGACCTGAGAACCTAAAGGCACCCTTAGCAGGTGTTTTATTTGAGGTTGGTAGACTGGAACTTTTGACCAGCCAATGCACATGTTTACAACATACATACATTGCTATTATCAACCGGAAAAGCATGTTCTCTTGGCTCTGTGGGTAACAAAGAGAAGGGGGGAAAAGCAGGAACAAGAACTTACCTCCTACTTCTTCCACCCCTTCCAGTAGCATGTCTTTGGTAAAGTCTGTAATCTGTCCGGTGAAAGAGGACAGGCTCCCGCCGACCTGGCCCAGAGACTGGCCGAGGCCGGAGCCGAGTCCCCCCAGCCACGATGACATCTTCAGGAGGGCTACAAACCCAACAAAAACAAAAGCAGGGCCGAAGAGAGCTAGTAGGGGGCTAGCCTAGCTTTGACTCCAGAAGTGGTGCAGTAAACCTGGTCATGAAGCCCTACTGCAGATTTTAAACCACAGAGACGCCGCTTACTTCAAAATACACTTTTATCTTCCCGAAACAAATTAGCCTTTCAGGTTGACAGACGCTCATTTAGCTCTGACCCCGGCTAATAACAGCTGCCCGTTTGCCTGAAGGAATTTGTCAAGACAAGCGAGCTAAGCTACGTTATATCGCAGCCAAACAGCTAATACTTGATATTACGGCCTTGTGTTGAGGTCGGTGGCATTCGCGGTGAGCTTTGGAGGTATTTTCAGTAGTTTTTAGCCGGTCTAAGCGACACAGCGCCCAGAAAGTGCCACCTCAACTACAGCCATTATGAGCTCGGCTGCGGCGATGGCTGTCAGCAGGTTTGACGTGGACACATAGCACGGCAGCGGTGCATTGTGGGATACTGGAGGACCAACAGGTTCAAGGTGCGTTCAAGAACCAAGAGAACTACACATCTGATTAAACTGCATCTATCATTAGCGTATTTTAATAATATGGATGGTATATAAATCCCTCTAAAGGACTCATAAAATAACGTTTTAAACGACATGACAACACGTGTGTGTTTTGTAGAAATAATATTAACACATCCAGTTGTTTGAGATTGATTTGTGTAATTATATAGAGTTAGTGCCATCCTTTACCCTCCCAATTTCAATAGATTTCGGTGTTATTCTTCGAAATTAAGAGAGGAGTTCTGTTGTAATTTCGTTTTATGTTAAAATGGATTAGAATCTTGACCCCCCCCCCCCCCCCAACACTGCATATTCCTTTTTAATATTTTAACATTAATAAGATAATAAATGTGCAAAATGTAAATTTAACTTGAATACATACAGTTTATAAATAGACCAAATTTTACCCAAATGTTATATTTATGGTGTATGTATTTTAAGAGCTATAGCATTTTTGTTAATACAGATTTGACAAAAATATCAAATGTAAAATATATATTTAAACCTGTTTCTACACAAAGGTTTTGATTTCTACTTAGAAGCACTAATCTCCAATAAACAATTTCCCGACAAGATCTTAGTTTTGCTATAGATCATGAGTTATGAAGAAAATAGTTATATTAATAGTGGAATTGTATCATAAATACTCATAAATAAAAAAAATTTCAAAAAAGTTACAGCTGTATCAGCAATAACAATACCAATAGTTCTCAGATGAATGCTCCACGGCACCATCTGTCCACTCCTCTGCTGTTTTAACATCAACCTTAACATATTTACAACATGAAACTATGTTGGCAGCTCTGAGTGTTGCAAATTCTCTTATAGTTATGAATTAGTCTGACTTTCTAGACACAAACTTTGTGCAAAAAGAACTTCAATAACTTTAATAAAATGCCAGAAAATAATCATAAAACAATTGTAGAAATCGAAGCAGCAGAGCATCTCTCAAACTCTCCTATTTGTAACATTAAAAAACATTAAGACGATTGTTTTTTTGGCTCAGATAATCTCTTAGAAAAACGCCAGGCTGTGTTGTTTCTTCTAACTCATTTATTAAAAGATTCTTTTTTACATAGTGTTAAATACAATCTCTTGAGAGAACAGAGGTCAGAGATCATGTTTGATTTAATGTCCTCTCTGCACACCGCCAATACAATATATCCCTCTGTTATTATTTTAAAACTCAATGCAGCTCTCAGCAATCAGTTGGAAACAATAAAGGATAAGGAAATGTCTTTACTCATAGCATTTCTGTGCAAAACAGGGAGAGTTCATATTCTAGCAGCTGGTGCCAAACATCGTTTAACACCCAACTTCAAGCCTTCTATCTTCCATCAGGTTGACCGTGGTGCATTTCTGGCGTGTAAGTCAGAAGAACAATCATGACCCACAGGTGCAGCACCGCCTGTGAAAAGACGTTGAAATGTTTATGTCTTTGATTAACCAGTGTTCATCAGGCTGGGAAAATAACATGCCATTTTTCAAATACTCACCATGTACAGGATAATGAAAACTCTGGCCATAGGGTAGCGCCTCAAGAAGATACCCAGTCTGATGCTGAAATGACACCATTTCACATTTATCACTGGGGGATCCTATCTCACACAGAAAAACTGTGTAATTAAAGTGACAGAAGTGGTGAAAACAAAAAGCACTCCTGTGAAATGTTACCTGAAACGGTCAATGGTGCTGGCTGCCTTGCGTACTTTGCCATACATTCCTGGACTGTCCTGGTCACTGAAAAGGATCGGTGCGTTTCTTTGTCGCGCCCCTGAAAATACAACACACACGACAAAGACATCATGAAACCTGATGAACTGTAAAGCTTAATAAATCAAAAGCCTGTGACTGTGCCAGTTTTAACTGTGTGTGTTGGTATATTTCATTGTTTTAGCATCAACATTAAGCAGACTGAGAAATCAAAAGTAACCCCTGAAACACAGACAGAAAAGTGAAAATATGGCAACAAATTGCTGTTGCTGTGGTAAAGAAAATTATGCTGATTGCTTGATGGTCTTTTTTGTTTGCTGTGGTCAGTCATTTATATCATGTTAGTTTTAAAAATTAAATTTGTGGTTTCTTGACAGCGCTGTTAAAATCCAAATAAAGAATAAAGCATTGACCCTGATCCTCTCCTACCTGGTCCCTCCAGACCGCTCATGTTGATGGCTGGCCCACCACTTTGCCCTCCCTGAGCGCTCTTCAGCTGCTGCTCCAGACGCTCCAGCTGGAAGACCAGGGAGCTTTTTTCCGTGCCCAGAGCCTCCAGCATCGTCTGCTTCTGGATCAGCGTCTCCGTCAGCTGGTGGAGGCGATTCTCCAGCTCTGTTTGGCTGTTGCTGAGCGTCTTGTTGGTCAACTGGAGGGGGAAATTGTCAAAATTGGTCCATTTAGAAGCATTTCCAACACACCAATCTTCTTTCTGTCACAAAGAAAGGGGCTCTGCAGTTCCATGCACTCTATAACTATAATGAGACTGACCTGGTTCCTGAGTTTTTGGATTTCATCCTCTCGGTCCTTGATTCTGCTCTGCAGAGTAGTTTTGGCTCGGTGGTGCTCTTCCTCCAGGTACTGCACCTCCTGTGATTTAGGAAGAATACACAAGCATCCGTGTAAAACTATGAATGTAGCTTCAAGGAAAAGACAGTTCATCATTTTCTGTATCGTCACTCCTCCTTGCCTGTTTGTAGCGCTCGGCCTCAGCCTCCACCTCCCGCTTAGCTCTGTTCTGTAATGCCTGATGCTCCTCTAACTGCACCTGCTGCTCCCGCCACGTCTCTGCCTCTGTCACAGCCTGATTCTCCAAATCCTGCGAGAGGGAAAACACATATCTGACTTGTACGGCTGCATCTCCACCGCAGATGTTGAGATGCTGTAGCTGTATACAAACAACAAACTCGGGCCAAAGACAGAAAACATAAATATTTGTTAGTCCAGGAAGTTTACAGCGCCAGACAGATACATGCACAAACCTCCCAGTGCAGCCTACAAACAAGATGTTACACACAGGGACCTCCTGCCATTTACAGCATCTCACCTGTATTTCTGTCCGGAGGGCGTGCACCTGCCCCTGTAGCTTTTGAATGTCCTCCCTCTGCAGCTCCTTCTCGTGGCGCAGATCCTCCAGCTCCAGAGCCATGGCCCCGCTGCCGTCCAGGGTGTCCAGACCAGATCCCTCCTTCAGACTGCTGATCAACTTCTCTTTGGACTAGAAGGCCATTTTAAAACATGATGTTAAAAACAGAATTGCCAAAAGGACAGAAAAAAATCCCCCCAAAAAGTCCTGTGTAACATTTAAATAAATGCCATTGCTACATATGAATAAAGACACCAAGTCGTACTTGTAGGATGCGTGAAGCTTTGTGCTTGTAGTCCTGTAACTCCTGTTTGACAGTCTCAGCTGCAGTTTTGGCACTTTTCAGTTGCTGCTGGAGGTCATCCACCCTCAGCTTCTCCTCCGCAGCTCGCCGCTCTGAAGCAGTCACCGTCTCCGCGAGGGTCTGCCTCTCAGACTCCACTTTGGACAGGCGACCAGCATACTCACTCTACACAAGAACAGAGAATTAAGAAGTTGTAATAATGTCCATGTGTTCAGTCTAGACTCAACAGTAAAGGAAGGTGAATGGCTTCGTGTGCACCTGCATCTGCCGGTAGCTGTCCTGCTCCCTCCTGAGGGCCTGTTCGGCTTCTCGCAGCCTCTCCTGTATCATCTGAAAAGCTTGGGACTGCATGCTGCTCCCTTCTGTTTGGTCTTGCACTATTCTAAAAGCCAAGCAAGGGAAACGATATCTAAACCGTGTCATAAACAAAAGAATCTGACCTCTACTTCAAAAGGTGGTCACAAGAGTGTACCTCGTCTTTTCCTTCTGCGCCTCATCTAATGCAGCGCTGCGGGACTTCAGCAGCTGATCGGCTTCATCGAGTCGGATTTTCAGCACTGCAAGCTGACCGTCTTTGGCAGAGAGGGCTTCTGTTAGGTCATCGACCTGTGACCGAAGTTCCCGTACCATCCGGTCGGTGACAGACTGCTCCGAGTTCCACCTGTCTGCACGTAGACGGGTCTGGTTCAACTCTACGTGAGCAGAAAATGGCTTCATCAATACAGAGGGAGAGGGGCAGAAATGTAGGCCATCGTAGGTCCCGTCTTGTCTCATCTCTTACCGTCTTGTAAGTCCTTTGCTCTCTGGATGATTGAAGCCATCTCCTGGTTGAGGGATGACACTTCGTTGCGCAGCAGCTGATTCTCCAGACGCAGACTGGACAGGATGTGGATCTGTGGCTCCTCTGTGGGCGGAGGAAGCTCCGGCCTGCTGAGCTCCGGAGGAACAGCCAAGCCCGAGTCTGAGCTCTCAGGTGTGTCTGTGGTGGCGAGGAGAGGAAACTCAAAAATATCACTCAGATATAAAATCTTTATTATTGTCAGCTGCACAAAGTAGTAACAACACATTAATCAAATATCATTAATATATATTTCTCATTTCAGAATCTCTAATTTGACCTAATGACATTATCATCTTGTAAGTTAAGTTAAAATGAGCACTATACATCTAATGTATTACACACTATATAGAGTTGCAGATATCAAACACATAGTTCTCATCTGAAGCCATCAAACATTTCTTACTTCACATTCTAAACATGTGCACTTTAAGGAAAGACAACAACCTTCATACAGAAAACAAGTTTAAAATCTACTACGTTATGAATAGGGAAACATTTTCCAACAGTGAATGAATGATGAATATTATGACTGCAGCATGTAGGGCATTATTAATCCAACCTTGGCTTTGTTCTTTAGCTGAGCTGTCCTCTGATGTTTTGATGCTGTGAGCAGACAATGAGCTCATGCTCGACGCCCTGGATACACCCCGTGTGGATGGAGGCGTCGAAGGGGCTGAGGGGACAGTATGAGGAGCAGAGGAAGAAGGAGGAGGAGGAGGTGTTGGGTTTTGGGCTTCAGTAACTGGAACTGCCACTTTCACAAGTTCTCTTCTTGAATCCCTCCTGTTGCTGACTGGAGGGTCCGAGCTGTTCAGAAAGTCAAAGAGCATGTCATCGTCCACATCCTGCTCACTCTTTCTGGGCCTCACAAAGCCAGACGAGGTCTTGCCAGAGTTGGGGGCACTGCTGCCGGAACCAGAGGGGCCGCTGGTCACGTTGGCAGTACCGGCCAGCAGGGTCGCACTGGATCTCTTGATGTTGCCAGCTGCTGAAGAGATGTAGCTCGGAGCATCATCCGAGGATGCATAGGCATGATGTGTCACAGATGCGTGGGCCGTGTATGCTGCAGTGTTGTATTCAGGTTTGACAGTTGATTCTTCTCCATAGGACGACGAAAAGGAGGATGTTCTCGATTGGTTATTGGTCAGGGCAGTGGCAGCTCCCTGGTCCACTTTGTTCAGGAAGTCTTCAGCTTTCCCAGCCAAGTCAGCAAACCAAGACATGTTGATCCTAATGACAGAGGGAAAGAGTAGCACCTGCTACTTTATTACCACCAATGAGGAGCCCTTGAGCAAGGCCCTTAGGAGCCCAGATGAGACTGTGGTTGTACCTAGCCTGAATAAACAAACACGTGGCATTAACAAACATGTGAATTAGTCTGCCTGGTGTGAAATAACCACGTATATTGTCTAAAACTTACACTTGTGACAATACATGTTTTATAAACATGTAATTACCCCAATCTGCGTCATGTACATCTCCTTCATGCCTCTAGTTTTACATTACATTCATTTGACAGATGTTTTTGTCCAAAGCGACCGAAGAGCAGGAGCTAGATATCATCCAAAAGTGGAAGTGTATCCCTTTTAAGCGTACAGGGTGACAACAACAAGGGACCGAGATGGTTAAGAGCAGCTAAAGTGAAGAATCTTGCACGCAGCCTGAGAGACATGACTCAGGACTGAAACTCACATTTAAATGCACAATTTCTGCACAGCTAGCATGCTCGGTCAATAACTAAACAGATCCAAAGATGGCTAGTTAGTTATTATAATGACACCAAATTGTTTCTGGTACAAATACAAGGGCATTAAAGAGTTATTACAGGAGTCATCGGCGGTTGGGTTTATGTTATCTTAAAACTAGTGTGACGTTAAACAGAGGTGGTTCAGGATGAACTCCCATCACCGCTAAAGCTAACAGGCTAGCTGGCTGCTAAAGGAAAGACTAACGTACCGTTTGAAGCGACGTCCAAATCTCAAAGTGTCTCGGGTCGACCTGGCTACCGCCGGGATTTAACCGGGGAACATGAACCACAGATAGGTTTTGGATAAACACGGTCAAATGTCATTATCTGTCAAAGGGGATATTGGTGATCTTCTCAATACGTGGACCAGGAAGCGCTACGAGCGAGGACCCCACAACAGAGCGACTCCAGAAAAGCCTGATCAAAAATTAACCAATGAGGTTTCCAGTGCACATCACACACCTTCTCGTCTGCATATGAACATAAATATAAATATAAGCAATGATTTAGTATTTAATGCATGTTTGTCTCTTTATTCACCAATTAGCTAGATAGACTTTTCACAGAAACTGTATTTTATTATAAAGAGCAATAAATAGCATGAGATAATAAAGAGGAATGAAGTAGCCCCTTTAAAAAGTTCAAGCCGTTTACTGTGGGAAAATGGGCAATTTCAAAATAAAGCACACGTCAGAGCACTTTTTCCTCACTGGTCATGTAAATGTCTCCAAACCTCCAATATCTGTAGCTAGTGAAAACTAACCTTTGTAGTGTGATAACAGATGCTCTTAACTGTGGTGAAATCCTACATTTAAACAGAAACGTACACAAAAGGTACTTAATTATACTAATAGAAGTTCAATGAAATTGAATATGGTTAATTCAATTCCATGTTTCTATTTTGAAAAGACAAAATAACCTCAGCAGATGACTTGTGTTGCCACAGTCTCACCTTTAGATTAGAAAAGAGACAAATTGACACAGACGTTATGAAACAGTACCCCTTTATTTTTTCCGCACTCACTCCAAAATGCATATTTACATGGCATGCCACATCAATACAGGAACTGACTATGGACACAATCGATAACACGTAGAATCTGCTCTGGGAGTTAAGGGTGAGGGAGTTATCCCATTAACAACCAACCAAAGATAACAGAAATGAAGCAACACTTTTATAACCAGTCCAGCCATAAAAAAATGGTTCCTCTTAAATCAAGTTGTTTCCAAGATTTAAAAAGTGACAAATGTCCGGTAGACATGTATGGAACTTTTCACATTTGTCATGGAGGGCCGGCGTCGCGGACAGTCGAGTCTGAGGTGGTGATCATCGACGCTCCGCTAAAAAACACGAGGCTGTTAAAATTCAGGATGGACTGCAAGGGCAGATGAACACACATTTGGGGGGAGGGGGGGGATTTACAACAGTAATTTATTGTTGTTGAGGACAGGCTGGTCAGCTCCATTAGATATCCAGTCCAGTAATTTCAAAATGCCTCAACAACCTAAGTCTTCTAAGATAGTGTCCTTGTTCAAAGTAATAATCCACAAGCGCTGTATCCTTTCAGAAAAACAAAAAAAAAAGAGTGGACTCCAGAAGATCAAGAAGATGGGGGAGAGTAGTTAAATACATAAAAAAAACAAAAAGAACACACACACAACTCAATATACGAGTTTGTGCGTAAGAATGCAAAAATAACAAAACAACAAATATCTGGACAAGTATCTTCCAAAAGAGATCTGTTGAGAAAAATGTTGTCTTTGCTCTATCAGTATTTCCTCTGTGTTCTGATAAACAGTCTGTTGTATTAACATTCACTCTCACACACACACACACACACACACACACACACACACACACTCTAACCCATACACACACACCCAGACACACACTCTCTTACCCACACACACTCTCTCTTCCTGCACAGCCAATTACACATGCAGTGTGGTTTCTGAATGACAGACTGGCCACATCAGATCAGCCCCCTCCTTTTCTTGTAGTCCTCCAGGTTGAGGGACCTGCGGGGGGCGCCGTCCTTCACCGGCAGCGCGTTGGAGCTTACGGACAGAGACTTTGCCTCTGCCGAACACAAGAGCAATATTAAGGCGTCTTGTTTCCAAAGTTAACATCACCAACTGCCTTTGTACTACAGCCAACACAAAAACTACAGTACAATGATGCGTTAGAAAAATCAACTCACCTGCGTTGGGAACCTGTAGGTCAATCTTAACGTCAAAATCATGAACTTTAAACAGGTCCTCTGAGAGGTCAGTGTTTGGCTTCGGGACATCTTTGTCTTTTGTGTTCCCTAGACCCTATAATAAAACAAAAGAGAAGTGTAGATGCTTAAAATAAAAGAATATTTCCTTCTACAAAAGATGAATGTTATTTTCTGCTCGGCATTGGTGCATTCCCTTTGCTTTACATCAATTTCCATCTGTTAAAAACACATTATAAGCAAATAATCATTGATATTAAAGTTATAGTTAATAGCTGCTGAGGCCCAACGTGTGTTGCTGTCCAACAAGCCATTAAGAAAGTGTGCAGTAATCTCTGGTAACAGCACTTCAGTGGCGACTGCAGCTGAAACAGGACATGCAACCAGGACTCTGGCATTGTTTGCACCTCACAGTTCCCTCTACAAACACCTGTCACGTGAAAGCACCGGGAGGTTCCCGTCGCGGTCGCTCTGCTTACCAGTTTGTTCTTCTCTGCACCGGAAGGATCTGCTGCCGACCCCGAGCCGTACTTCTGGTTCAGGTGAGCAAGAATAGCTGCGTGGACTGACGGGTCTCTGGCCTGCACAACCAAAAGGAACAGGTTGACAGATTGACAAAATGTGTTTATTACATTTTTTTAACATTAAATAATGAAATAATTATTAAAATCTTACATTAGACACCATGGTGGGTTTGCACTGTCTTCGTGTGAAAGGATCCATTTGTTGGTTTTTGGCATTTTGTCCTTCAGCCTGTGAGAGAAGTAAGCAAATAAAATGTTAACAGCAGAATCACTTTCTGATTAAAACAGCAGTAAAATCAATGGATACAACAGGTTTTTTTAGGTTCAGTAGTGTGCTGGAACATCACTATGGGAACATTCAGGTGCTTATGTTCCCGTGAGACACACAGAGCTCTCGCCTCCTCACGCTGCTGTGAGTGCCCTGAAGTGACTGTGCGGTGTCACAATAGAGTGCTGCCACAGTACGAAAACATCTGAGGCGAGGCGGCATTTCGATGTGTTGGAGAAAAGTAAAATATACAATTTGTAACCAGTTTAAAAAGACGCTGCTGGTTTCAGAAAACAGAAGGAACCTTCCCTTCCTGTCCTTCAGTAACACTTTAGTTACACGCCCTTCGGTGCGAACAGAAACTACAGGATGTGAACACAACATTCAAGCACTTTCATGTTCACATCATCTATTTCAAAACTGTTTTCTTGAAGTTATTGAAGCACCAGTATGTACAATAATCAACAACTTTGTTACAGTTTATCCTACAAATGTTTCATCATGCCAGTCTTACTATTAAAAAGGATTACAGTCAAACGAGCGCGTGTGAAGGTGGTGTTTCAGGACACTCACCACAAGAGCTTTCTCAGATTCAACGATGTTCCAGCTTCTGTTCCTCTGATTGATGTAGCTAGATGATAAAAAAGATTTTAAGAGTCAAAGACAGTCCTAAAAACATAAAAACACAAAACAAAGAGTTATTTTATCGAAGCTGGAATTCCCTTTCAAAAACCTGGAAGAAGTGCACCACTGCTGATGGAAAACCCTTTAGGTAAAAAACATGTTTTCAGTAGTTTACAAGAATTTGAAGAGCCAAATTGACCCTAAAGCATGTATCTGGAGCCAGGAAGTCCCTCCCCTGGTTACTGAAGTGGAGCTCCTGTACCTGATGGCAGAAATGTTCTTGGTCCTCTGTCTGTCAAGTGCTTCTGCCCTTTCCTCCAGCTCGTTCAGCTCGTCCTGGATCACTTTTACTTTGTCACCGTCTCCGCTCTCTTCTGCCATGGCCTTCAATCAAAACAAATTTAAATGGGTAAGTAAGAGCCTGACAGTCACAAAGCAATGAAAGACTTTCTATATACCATGTTTTTTTTTTTACCTTATCTTTGAGTAACTGCGTTTTCTTCATGGCGTAATTCGGCGGCGCTTTTCGGAATCTGTCCTTCTCTTTAACGATCTGCAGCGAGTGAAGATCATAAAACAAAAAGGTTTTGTTCCACTGCAGAAAGCACGAGGCCGCAGGTCCATTTACATACAGAGAAACAGACTTACATCTTCTATGTCTTTGTCGTTGAACTTGTAGTTGAGAGCCTCTTTGATAGACTGCTCCTTTTTGGTGATTTCGTCAAGAGTTGGTACTTGCATTCCAGCAACTATCATCTGGACAGGAGGGGAATAAATCACAAGAGTTGAGCTCCTACTACTTATGTACTTTCTTACTTCAGAGCCTGAATAGATGGTTCCTACTTAAACTGAACTGAACACACTTACCGCCTCTTTCCACTTCATGAACTCATTTTCTGTAAACTCCTGATTCGATACAAACTCGAGCCTGAACACCCGTGTGTCACCACCATGTCTGAGGAAGATATACAGTCAAAGGTAAGCCGGGACAAAGGAGCAGAACTGGAATACCTACTTGAATCTGTAGAAAGCAGCTGTAATGTATACCCACCTTAACTGCAGTCCCTTGTTGGTTCGCGTTGAACCCAGTTGGTAAACCTTCGCCGTCTCCACCACATCCACAATTTCAGCAACCTTTTAACAACAAAGGAGGACTACACTTAAATCAAGCTTCACTAATCAGGCTTTATTTAACTAAATCTAACTCTAAAGAGTCCCAGATCTTCACCACCAACATCATATATGAGCATAATGCTGCGTAACATCGAACGCAGTGCAAGAAACGTCGCCTGGAATCCAAGCTTACCCTGTAAACTGGTTTACTGCTGCTGTTCCCGATCCCTATCCGAACAAAGCAGCCAGTCACAGTCTTAGCAAAGAAGGGCATGTGGCACCAGCGCTCCAGCTTGTGTCTGGACAGCCGGACCCTGTTGAGCTCATCTGGTAACGAAACAGGCTGCGACTTCGGGGGAGTTTCTTCTTTTCTGTAGGAAGAACACGATCAAGAGGTGAC
Organism: Nannoperca obscura; assembly: GCA_036024295.1. NCBI lineage: Eukaryota > Metazoa > Chordata > Actinopteri > Centrarchiformes > Percichthyidae > Nannoperca > Nannoperca obscura. The sequence continues at coordinate 92,924 of JAVQJL010033347.1, forward strand.
TTTCACATCAAGAGAAACGCGCGGCCACGACGTGAAACGTCAGAATAAAACGTACTCGTCGTCGTCGTAAGACGATGAGCGCGAACTGCGATCACTCTTGACTGACGACTTGTCGTCGTCTTCCTCCTCTTCCTCCTCGTCGTCAGAGTAGACCTCGCTCGTCTTCAGGGGCTGGCGCTTGGCCAGCAGTTCCGCTGCTCGTTCAAAGAGATGCAACATCAGCGTTTGGGGACCGACTGGATTGTCGCAACAATCGCGTCACAAAACAGTGAAATATCACCAACCTGTTTTGTTTTTCTTCTTCTCGCGTTCAGCTTTGAGTTCTTCCATGGCCTGCGACTTTTTGTCAAGTTTTTCGTCGCGCTTGGATCGTCTCTCCTTGTTGTGTGACATCACCTGGAGAGGAGCAGATATTTACCATCACACAAAGATAAAGATAGGATTTTTAAAAAAGGACAATGCAATTAAAACTCTGTGATAACCTATAAAGGCACTCAAAACACTGACAAATGTTGGTTAATGAGGTAACTGCTTCTTCTCACCACTTGTGTGTCTGGAACCTGAGATAGCTTCCTTTTTTCCTGCTCTTCCTCCTGCTTCTTTTTCTTCTCCTCTTTCTCCTTCTTCTTTGCCGTCTTCAGCTTCTTCTTGATTTCAAAACTGTCAAAACAAACAGGAGTCTTACACAGAACATGTTAAAAACGCCAGACTCCGCATTGTGTGTGAATGTTTTCTCATTTTTGCTGCAAGTAAGAGAAATGAGGGAAAACTGGAGAAGAAGCACCACCAGCGCTCTTAAATAAATCCAACATTGTTTCAAAATGTAATTTTTAGCTGTTTTATGCTTTTGTTCCATTTTTGTCCACGTCGCTGTGTGTATTCCACCACTCACCGTCTCTTTAGCACCTCTCGCTTCTCAATTCTGTTGAACAGCTCCTGCTCCCTCTCCTTCTCCGTCATCTGCTCCAGCCGAGCTCTGTCCTCCGCGTCACCCATCAGGTCGTCGTCGTACCCGTCCCTGAACACGTCGTCCTCGGAGGAGTCTGAGTCGGAGCTGGAGGACGAACTGTTGCTCTCGGAATCAGACACCTCGCCTGATGAGGAGGAACTCATTAGGCACAAGCGAGTACAGCCACACAAACACAACACTAGAAGTACGTCCTGATCACTGCTGGCTAAAACAAGCCTGAGTGGAAAAGGAAGGCAGCCTGTGATGGTGGCAGTGAGAACCTTTTTCAGCAAGACTAATATGATATGGCACCAATATTAATTACAAACTGAATGTGATTTAAAAGTAATCCTCTAGTTTGTAAAAAAAAAATATGGACATAGCACCCGGGTGACGACACTTCAGAATGTGTCTCGCCTCTCTGCTTTGCACTTTATGCGAGATGCCATTAACCTGAGGACACGTAAGAAACTCCTGTCCTTTTATCATAAACGGTAAAATGATTGCACACAGAAGGAATGAAGTGAGCCTGCTTGCAGAGCACATTTTCTCCCGTGAACACTGAAGACGTACCCTCCTCTGGCGCAGAGCTCTCAGCTGAGCTGTCTCCATCTGAGCTGCCGGACGCCGTCGCTTTATTAACCTTCTTCTTTGTAGCGTTCTTCTTCTCTGACCCTTTTCCCGGCTTAACCTTCTTTTTGCCTTTGGTGCCGCCCACAGTCCACTAGACACAGAAATTGGTCCAATCAAATAGCTAACACCTCTGACATCTTTAGACTGTATTTTTAATGTTTTGTTATGCACGGCACTGAAAAGTGAAGCCTTTTAGAGCAAAAACTAAGAGTTCCATACCTCATCATCGCTATCGGACGTCTCGGAGTCTGTAGAAGCTGCAGGTTTGCTAACCGGCTCTTCCTGGTCCCCGGAATCAACCCTCTTCCTCTTTGCCAAAGACAAGAGCTCCTGAAAATGAGAACACGGTGATGTTATACTCATAATCCTAATTACATAAAGAGGAAAAAAGTGGGGAAATGCGTAGCCCTGCTCAGACTTTGCAATAAAATGCTTCTTGGTTGATCAAATCCCGAGTGGATTAAATACAGGTGTAAAATAAACCCAAGCTGCATGGAGGATGCATTGGAATCCAATTTTTCAGGCCAATTCAGAGGTGAGATGCACACGTCCACATATAAACAGTAAAGGTGCCACTGATTATATTTAACACTTCACATGTCAATATTGTAATATGCAAATAGCGGGAAAATCATCCCAAACACAGCTGATTTGCACATTACACAGCTGAAAGGGGTTCCCCACAGGTGAAATAACACGTGAGCCAGGAAGCTAAATCCAGTCACGTGTGTTCATCAAAACACATTCTGATGTTGTGAGCTGCAAGTTGTCTCTTTACAGAACTGACTCAAGATACTACTTCTTAACTGGTCCTGCATAGATCTGAATAACATCATAAACAACAATGTGAAGCTAAATAACAAAACCTCATGTATAAAAATAATGAATGAGCTCCACACATTGAGGTTGGCAGATTTAAAATGTGGTTAAAAGCTGGCCCTCAGATCTAATCGGTGCTCTGTATGGACAGAGTTGAGCTACAAGCCTCAATAATGGGAGGGAGAAGGCGAATGTAAACATATTCAATACTGCAAGCATTTGATCCTCATCAAAGTGGATCTCAAAACACAGTTTTAGAGCACCGACCAGCTCTTACACACACAAAAAACTATTGGTTAGATAAACAAGGCTGACTGAACTTCTCTCAACTCATCTGGTCTTCACTACCCGTGTCTGTACTCTCAGGTGATATACATGGGGCTTTTAATGGTGATCAGGGCAGAAGCAATCCCGTACAGCTCTGCAGACGGACGTGCTACAGCGGGGCGCGCTTCACTCAGCTCTCCAGCTCGTTTGACAACAACACCGAAATAGAAGTTCAGCTCTGCGCCCATGACGTCATTCAGGAGATAATGTTCTCGGAGTTAAATCAAGTGCGACTCCAGTGTGTGCAAACATGTCCCCTTCTCGTTCAGCCTGAAAGCTAACAAATGAAATACACCACCAACCCTGCGTCGCCGTAGTCGAGCAGTCGTTCAACTCGAAAGCAGTAAAAGGCAAATGGCGCGGCGTTTTGGTGGCAACATAATACTGCCTGAGTACATCTCTCGGAATGTAACCTTAACGTTAGCACAACTTAGCTGGCTGAAGCTAAGACAGTGTTTTCGGTAAAACCTCAAACACTTTCCTCGGACCTAAATACCGCACAGAAACACACGAGAAAAGCATGGCAATTTATTTGACTGTAGGAATGGTGTGTTCACTGAGAAAGGAAGCAAGGGTTGTAAATAAGATGGGCCCACTCTCAGCTTGTTCAGGCGAGGCCAAACACAGCGCATCCAGTTAGCATACATTAGCTTCACCTCAAAACTGTTGACAACTTAAGAAGCGAGGCGTTGTAACAAAATCTTATAAATGCGCACCTACCTGATCTAAATTATCGTCACTAGCACTGTCTTCGGAGTCAGAGTCAATCACGACCCGACCTTTCCGCTTCTTTACATTCACCATGATTAGCTGCACCGCTAACCTGCTAGCTACTTCTGTGTCGTCTAAATGTTTAAGGCTAGCCGTTGCGGCTACCTAGCTAGTTGGCTCTGCAGTAAGCCACACAAAGGCAGTACTGAGCATGCGCGCTCGCATTGACACCATAATTACCGCTGGCTTTTATATCTCTTTCTGTGGAATAAAATTAACATTTATGTATGTGCTTAATATATTAATGTATAAATGGGGGTTTAATCAAGAAAAACACGGACCAGCATACGGGGACATTGACAGTTAGCGGAGAGCAGAACTACATATTGAGAGTGAGTGACTCAGTCAGGACAGGATTCTTCGGTACACTAAAGCTGCGTTCAAGATCCAACCTTTTACTGTTGTAAATCTGTTGTCGCATGTGATTGACTTTCTTCGCTATGTTACATTTCTATATGAACCTATGCTGAACGCAGCCCAATGTTTCCCGTTGGGTCGCCCGTGTGGTTCCGGACAACCTTGGATTTATAAGTGTAGTTAACTCGCACGACCTGTTTATAAATTGTTTTAACCCACAACAGCGTTTTAAAGAGATACTTGATGGTCAAAGTTAGTCAAATTAAAAAGGTGAAATATCCATACGTCCTTTTTTTTTGGTGGAACATGGACAGAGTAAGTAGAAACAGACTATGCTAACCGTATATTGGCTATCATGTTACCAGATAGTGAGGGTCATTCATTGTAACGTATCTATGTATTTTAATCACTAAATGTCTTAAACATGGCTATAACTAAGCAGATTTACGTTGTGGTTAACCCATAACTGTATAGTTAATTTACTTAATAGAGGTGTCAAAATAATGATCAATCCAATTCCAAAGTTAGTTGTTGTAAAAAGAAATACAGCTATACTATATACTATAGTGAAACAAATCTTTGCCATTTGTAAAGCATTTCTCTTTATGTGAATTTAACAATTTATCACACAGCTGGAATAAATGTGTATTTAGCAAATTGATACATAGGTAATGCTATTTATCACCAATACGTGACATTTAAAGACATATTAAAACACAAACATAGTAGTAAATGTGTCTTAATGTGTTTCCCTAAACCAATGATAATGTAAAGATTGTACATATTGATCACAACCACCCTGTAACCTGAGTGTAATGACACCACTTTTCTATATGATGCATCCCAGCAGTGAACCGTCCATATCACCACCGAAATGTCTCTGCCAAAGATCACTCGTCTCCCCTCAGCGAGACTGCTGAGCTCTGTCCACCACCACCAGCTCCTCCTCCCCTCCATCACTCCTCTCCCTGTGCCCAGGAGGGCTGTGATTCAGGGGGAATACAGACGACCCGGCCAGCCCAAAGAAGACAAGTTTCCATGGCAGAACATTAACTTTGACCTCTGGAAGGGTTTGGAGGGGATTAAGAAGCATTTCACACTGCTGAAAAAGGAGTTTTCTGCCCGCTGGGTTGGTCCAGAAGGCAAACCGATCCTTGAGCACATGTTGGAGCAGAACCAGGTGTTATGGGAGTTCAGAGGCCCAGAGAGCCTAGAGCAGTGGACAGTGTCCTCAGATCGTGAGATTGGCGGACAAAGTGAAGTTTACCTGAAGCTCGGCAAAAACAATAATACCTGTTTTCTGTACGGAACTCTGAGCTCCACTCCTCCGAGGGACGGGGAGACACGCTACAGTGGCTACTGCACCATGCGCTCACAGCAACTGCTGGTAAGTGCCCTGCTGTTTACCTCCTGCTGAAGTTTGTGGAATCATACATTCACTTCTAATGAGGTTGGGAAGTTACTGTAATAGTATCCGGGGCCGAGGACACGGAGGTTGTCATCAGTAGTTGGGCTGGAAAGTTGGGGGTTTTAGCATCCTGGGTGATGTTATGGGCTGATTTTACACCTAAATATATCTTTGGAAACAGGCGTTGGACTTTTTAATTTTTGGAGTCTTATTTACAGTCTGGTCACTCATATGATGCTGCATTTGTCTGTAGGTGGAAAGTGTTTCTACTCTAACTGAAATTTAATTTTAAAGATTTAAAAATATTGTGAATTACCACATCTTGTATCAGGGGGTATTCTCTCTGATTTGACACTGCATTCTTGAGTGGTATTGAATTCAGCAGTTATCAAACTCCTCATTGAATGATTTCTGAAACACACAAGACAATTTAAGGGGTCATTTTCTAGAACTAAACAGATATTTAGACGTATATAAATAATTGTGAAATTTTCCTGTCAATTTCCCTACCAGCTGCCTCTTTGACAGGTCACCAGAAATAAGGAACTGTGTACCACCTGCTGTTGGTATTCATTCCAAATTCACATACTTCCTCTTGCTCCTTTGTGGTTTATTTGTGTATGTGTGTCTGGCAGTTTGATGACATCTTGTTCAAAGTCAACCTCCAACCTTTTTGTCTTTCCTAGGCTTCATTTGATAGGAAAAAGCACTATGATTGGTCCAGTTTCAACACCCTGCATTTGCGCGTGCGTGGCGATGGACGTCCTTGGATGATCAGCATTGCAACAGAGACATACTTCTCTCACCAGAAAGATGACTTATACAATTATTTCCTGTATACCAGGGGAGGACCCTACTGGCAAGATGTCAAGGTGAGCACAAAAGAAGAAGGTACAGATCTGTCACTAAGGTTGTGCTGCACTTTCATTCAATACTTGAGTGTTTACAGATCCCTTTCTCCAAGTTCTTCCTAACACATCGTGGGAGGATACAGGACGATCAGCATCCTCTCTGGCTTGACAAGGTAGAGCAAAGGGACATTCACCCTGACGTGGCATCAAATACACGAAGGCCATTACAAAGTTACACTGTTCAGGACATTTGTATCATTCGTTACTTGTAACCTGTGTTGGGAAGGTTACTTTTGAAATGTAATAGGTTACAGATTACTAGTTACCCTGTTTAAAAAGTAATAAGTAATGTAACTATTTTGATTACTTCATTAAAGTAATGTAACTTATTACA